>BQNB010046796.1:0-43499 GCA_026074375.1 Tanacetum coccineum
CGCATCGCAAAAAAAACCCTGAAACGTAAAAAAAAATTATTCGAGAAAAAATTAGCCCCGCCGCAACGCGCGGGTTCTTTTGCTTGTTCTATCACATGCATTATTGATGTCATATTATGGTGTTCACGTCACTTTTTATGGCTAGTATATCAACTTCCTTTAGTCATCGGGAATCGATTTACACACTGTCACGCTCTCTTTCTTATTGGCACATATCATTTAATGCGTTAGACAACTATATATTGAAGTGTGCAAATAAAAAAACCACATCTGATCTCCTTTTACAAAGAAGCAAGGATATGTAATATGTAAGTCATTTCGGATCAGAAACACCCTTTTGGTGATTTCCTATGAAATTTGATAAGAAAGAGTCGCAATTGTAGTAAGGCAATAAATTTGTCAAAAAAAAAAATTCTGTTTTATTTCTTGTTTATAGCTGTTTCAACTGGTTAAATAACTAAATGCGTTAACTATTCAAACAATTCACTTGAAGCCACTTTGAAGTTTAAAGTATATGAACATAGATTGAGAATCTCTTTTGCGAAGTAAAATCTTTATTTTTAGTAAACATGACAACGTAGTTTTACAGTAAAAACATTTATGCACATTGGACAACCACCAAATAAAAGTGACGTTATAACTGAAACAATGTGGAACATGACCACATAACTGAAACAATGTGGAACAAATATTTGCCACTAGATTTTGTGGCTGCAACACAAACAAGACTAAAAGTATACGTATTTTGTTTTTGCTATACTCTTTTTAAGAGTATTCACATGAACTAACTTATCTTTTTATTTTTCTTATCCACTTGCATCTCTTATTTAATAAACTGTATTTACCGACGGTGTTATATACATCAATTTAATATTGAATTAAAAAATTTAAACCAAATAATATAAAAATTAATTTAGCTGAAGCAAGATTCTTCTTAGCCATCAAGGAAAGATCCATGCAAGACCAGACCACATGTTCCCTTTGTCCTTTTCCGTAATTTCACTCCTCAAGAAATTATATATATAATCAATTAAAGTGTGAAACGGTGTCGTCTCACCCACACACAATTCCACTGTTCAAATTGTGCACTGTAGCTACAGTGTGAGCTACAGTGTCATGATGTTGGGCTCCTACTTTGGCCCAGTTTTTTAGGCCTCAACTTTGGGCCGGCCTTTTTTTTTTTTTTTTTTTTTTAAATTGTTCAAACAAAAATATGGGGAAAAAAATGTTATAAAAGTACCGATTTATTCAGATAAAAAAAAATACCCACATAAACATTTTCGATACATAATAACTTTAAACATGAGGCCCAACACATAAGCCCATATAAAAAAAACAAACTATTAAACATGAGACCGAAAAAATAAATTCGAGAAAAAAATAAAATAAAATTTTAACGCTAAGAATATCCCGCAATAAACCGCTGACCCATAAACTCATACAAGGAAAAAAACAAACTATTAAACATGATACTGAAAAAATAAATCCGCACTATTAAATATGAGACCGGAAAAATAAACCCGCACAAAATACAATAAGCAAAAAAAAAGCCCCGCAGAGATATGCGCGATTGTCATTTAAAACACACGTAATCTCATAAAATTATATTAAATAAAAAAATAAAACCCGTATAAGCTAAAAAAAAAAATCCTTTGAACAACATGAACCCAATAACGAGCCCAAAGCCCATAAAAGAAAATAAAAAAATTATAAACATGAGTACGCGAAAAAATAAACCTACACAAAATAATAAATAAAATAAAATAAAAAATAAGGCCACCACACGCGCGCCAAAATTAACTAAGCCCAGCCACGCCGGCGGATAATCTGCTTCTAGTTTTTATATTTCTTTTTGAACAAACAAATCTCAAAAATTCAAATACACGATTTTTTTTATGGAGATACAAGTATGTGTTTGATAACTAGAATGCGTAAGAGCATCAGGTATCATAACTTGGCAACATCAAGTTTTTTAGCTGACCACTTCAGCGTCCACATCAGCATAACCCACCATCACCAAACACCAACACCACTAACAACCACTCTCCAAATCAAACACCAAATAACACCACTCCACACTCTTTATTTTCATAAAACCCTCTAAAACAATTATTTCTCATTCTTTTAACAGACTAACCAATTCAATCATAAAATGCAAATACGACATTACAATAATCAAAAAAAAAAACACCATTAAAAAAAAACCAAAATTAAAAAAAAACAATAAAAAAATAAGCCCGACGACTAATACTTCTTCCGATGCTTCTTCAACTTCTCAATCTGCCATAATATGTTCATAAGTTTGGTTGGAGACTAATATGCGTATCTTGGTCTCTTAATTCGTGTGCTTTACGACGTTGGTGTTTGACATCGATCCGATCACAACTGTTCTGAGCAGTGATCTTGCAGGATTTAGAATACCATGTTTCCACCTGCAACAACCGACATATTTTGATTCATCAAAATCATGTTAGTGCATTTTAATAACCATACCAGCATACATGCTCTACGTAATGTTTGACTTCGTATTCACGGCCTTGTTAATAAGTCCCCAACGTCCTGGGGGAACAACCGAAAACACGTTCGACAACTTTCCCGTGCACTTCTGACGCGGTTAAAGACGTATGCTTCGATCAAGTTGCAACGCGTGAATGATATGACGAAACTTGCCCACTCCCCGGGTAAATTCATTACCCAGTAATACAACACATTACGATACTGAACTCCGTTTACCACAGTACGTGAACCACATTGCTAAGTCACTAATAGGTCGTCGAATAACGTTAATTACTAAAACATTAAATCGTTATTCGCACCCGCCCATCCCATAAAACGCATGCCCAATAAATCACACAGAATCATTGCGAAGCTACAGCCTTCAAGCATTTGGGGGGGGTAGTAGGGTATTTTTTTATTCACCACCTACCTATTGACCTTAGCCAGACATTGGACATTTTTTTCATTCCCAGTGCATACAATCAATACTTCCAAGCTATTCCCAATCCCCGGAAAACCATGACATTGTTATGCTTGTTGAGTATTTTACAACGTCTTCAAGTGATGGCTTTCTTAAATACTTCGGCATATACAATTCTATGATGCACATATTAAATAAAAATAAGCCATGCTGTGCATTATGCTCACTAAAAATCATTTTCAAATATTCATCAAACCGTCGGGTTGCTGCCGTATGCCATTATGGCGTATGGCAGCTGTGCACTTCATAAGAGCACTAATACTCATTCGACCGTACAATCGAGTCGAGATTTAAGACTGAAAAAGGTTTGTGGGAGAGGATCGGCCGTAAACTTGAAATGCCATGACAATTTTTAGAAAAAAGTTTACGGTCTCATACGAATCTTCTCCCGAAAATAGTATAAACGGGTACTTACAATGATCCCTCAAAATAATCAGTCACGTAGACGTCTTTCGCATCTCACGGTCACGGAAGATACGGTGTACGGGTCCAATCATGGTTGAGGCTCGTGTTGTATTAGTCCATCATCGTGTTACTCGAACAGCTTTTTGTAAATAGAATGCGTCCGTTTCCTCAGCGATATAAAAAAACTGGTTTCGATTTTTGATTATATTGTGAAAGAGTTTGGTATGTTTTTTGGATGTAAATTGTAGATTTTTTGTGAGAAAATAATATAGAGGTATTGAAGTATTTATAATGAGTTGTGTGAGGGGGGTAAAATGAAATAAATTTTTTTTTAATAATAAACTGTATTTACCGACGGTGTTATATACATCAATTTAATATTGAATTAAAAAATTTAAACCAAATTATATAAAAATTAATTTAGCTGAAGCAAGATTCTTCTCAGCCATCAAGGAAAGATCCATGCAAGACCAGACCACATGTTCCCTTTGTCCTTTTCCGTAATTTCACTCCTCAAGAAATTAGTTTTATATTGTCTTTTGAACAAACAAATCTCAAAAATTCAATTACACGATTTTTTTTTATGGAGATACAAGTATGTGTTTGATAACTAGAATAATTTCAATTTCTGCTAGTTGTAAATAATTTTGAAGTAGTTTCGTTAGGTGCGAATAGTTTTGAAGTGATTACATTAACTTTTTTTAAAAAAGGAGAAATTATCTGTTTCAGTTTGCGAGGGATGAGTTGGATGAACTCATGTGAATTAGTCGGTTTAAAAGATCGAAAATCATGATTACACAAAGTTTTTGAAGTACTCAGTGTTTTGCGTTTAGTATTTAGAACTTGATTAGATCAAGAGGAGTGTTTGAGAGTGTCCGTAAATTACTCGAATTTTGCTTGTAGAGTGAAATTTGTTAAAACTTATGATTTTTTTGAAGTGTATGTTGTTAAAAAACTTTGTTTGATAACAATGGATGTTATTAGTTTTCTTTATTTAACATTTTACAATTACAATTATGACTAGAATTACAATTGTGCTATCAAAAAGATTTATAAATTGTTCCCGTACACGATACAAAGTGGCACACAAAGATTTATAAATCGTTAAAGCACACGGTACAGGGTGCCATATGGCGTGTTATGGCCCTATGACGCGACCCTATGGCGCCAAGCCACTCCTACATTTGCGCTATACGGTTTCACGTCATTCACACTAGCCAAGTTGATCCTCATTTTTGTTTCTGTTTTTTTGTTGGGTTTTGTGTTTTATTAATAAATGCGCCTATGTATTTGTCTTATGCAGGTGCTCATAAGAAGAAGATGATGTATATTTTTTTTTCTTTCACTTTTAATCCTCCTTAGAAGTTTTTGCACCAATAGTCTTATTAGGTTTGTGTGTTAGTCTTTTTTTTTTTTTTTACATAATTAATTTTTAAAATGTATAAATTTTGTAAGTTATTTTACTTACATTATGTAATGTTTTAATTTTTATATATTGCTTTATTTTAAAAAAAAATGAAGCCGAGGAGTGTCTTATAACTTAAGTAATGAGGAATGCTGTTTTTGGGTTAAGTTATAAGTTTAACACATGACGTGACAATGTTTTTTTTCTATAACACGAGCTTCTGCATCTTGTGTTATAGGAAGGTTGTCACCTCAACAATTTTCCTCTATAACTCAAAACCTATAACGTAAACAAAAAACACCCTCTCTCCATCACTCGCACTATACAACACTCCCTGGCTCACAAATAACTCAATAAAACACGAATACAAATAAAAAAAAGGTATGGCGTGGGTTGACTAAGGTGACGCCAACCCTTATGGCATCATATTCGGTGTAGTTCTCACATTATTAGGTTGTGTTATAGGTTTTTTCAACCATCAACACTGAGAGCTCTTAGACTCATCCCAATGGTCACTTGTGAGAGTGAGTGACGGCGAGTTTTCACTCATGAGCCCATTAGGGGGTGGTTGTAATGCGTGAGGAGCAAAAAAAAGAGAATGAAGGGTGAGCTCTTCATCTTTTAGTTTTTGTGTGTTTGTGAGATCTTTTAACGTTTATATAATTAATTTGTTTGTGAATGTGTGTGAGATATATTTATAAAAGTTGATATTTTAGTGAAATGTAAGGTGGTGTGAGCATTGGGGTGAAAAGTGAGAGGGAGTGAATGAGGTAAATGAAGAAAGAAAATTGCTGTATCGATGAGTTGGAAGGCGAGATTGTATGACCATAGGGGTAGTTAGTTAGGGCTGATCACAGTCTGAAAACCAGACCTGACCAGACTGAAAACCGATTTGGTTCAAAACACTGGACCGAGGACCGGACCGAAATGTGCGGTCCATGTCCGAGTCGGTCCCGTCCAGTTCGGTTTTCGGTCTGGTCCGGTCAAACAAAGTATAGTGGCCGGTTTTTTCTCAAGACCGAACTAGACCGAAGACCAGACATGAGAGAAAGGACGGACCGAAGGCCAGACCGAAATATGTTGGGTCCGGTTTTGCTCAAGACCGAACCGAACCAAAGACCGGACATGAGAGAAAGGACGGACTGAGGACCGGATCGAAATATGTTCGGTCCGGTCCGGTCAGTCCGCGGTTTATTAAGCTTGGCCCATATTTGAACTTTGATATCGGGTGTGTTTGGCAGACAGCTTTTGAGAGCATTTTTGAGCAATTAACATTTAGCATTTAACATTATTATTACAAAATTTATAAAATTACAAAAACGTAAAATTTTCAATGATCTTTGAATAAGCATTACGTCATTTTACATATTAAAATTACAGTTATAGCTATTATACTATACATATTTACAAACTGCTATTGCTAATAAGTGTTTAATTTTGAGAAACATAAATGTGAAAAAAAGACAGAGGGCAGTTTGGTAAAATGACAAATAAATCACCTAAACACAACACAATCGACAGACAAAAAAACAACGATGATAGTGTGTGAATACGCTCTCTTTTCATTTCTTCTTTCTTTACACACTTTCTCACTTTCTCTCTCACACACACAAACACACAGTAAAACACAGACAGACACAGAAACAAATAAACCTCTGCAACAAACAAACAAACAAACAATTCAATCAAAGTCTTTGTGTCTGCAAATACACACACACATACATTCACTGTGTGTTTTTATATGTAGCTTAGCTTCATTTCCAATTGCAAATTTTCAACATCACCGACACCTATTTCATGGAGAAACGAGCTTATAAATTACGTATCCTTTACTTATTTTGCTTGCTATTTGATGCAAATTTCTGAATTCTTTACCTCAATTATTGTTATTTATTTTTTAAATGATAAAAAGTTAGATTTTTTTTACTTAATCTGTGAATTATTTAGAATTTTCTATTTTTTTAATGATTTTTTTTATAATTTGAGTAACTTTTTTTGTTTCTATAGAGTTTTTTTTATTGGAACGGCAATTTGTGGCTACATGGCCCCTAGCCCAGAAGGCGTAGCGAGCCCACACAGGTTGGATCCAGCCCAGAAGGGAATGGCACCCTTCCCTTTACACACGCGGGAGGAAACCCCTATCGCCCTAGATAAGACTCGAACATGAGACCTTGCCTAGGAGGGTAAAACCTCCATACCATTGGACCAAATGCCCGTTGGTTTGTTTCTAAAGAGTTATGTGATGGAAACATTTTTATGGGTGAAATAATGTTGTCGGCTACATTTTTATGGGTGAAATAATGTTTGTGTTGTTGGCTACATTTTTTTGTGTTTCTTGACTGAATGTGTTTAGAGGAATTTGTGGCGCATACTGCCAATGTGAATTGTCTAAGATTCGGTAAAAAGAGTCGTCGAAACTTTATTACTGGTGGTGATGATGAAAAAGTTAACCTTTGGTCTATTGGGAAACCCACCGCTATAACGGTTAGTAAATTTAGTATCCACTCATTGCGGTTTTGTTTAGTAATGATACTCTGTCTGCTAGTTTGAATTCATGACTTACTGTATGGTGTTAGTACTTCTACTATATGCACGCCTTAATGTACTAAGGTATTATGATCTAGTGAGTTCTGCAGTCAATTCACACTGGTCTTCACTAAAATGAATTTGTTGTCGATTTAACTAAGTTTGAAGACACGTTTAGTTTAGACATACTGAGTTAGGATACAATATAGCTGAAGTAGGGAAGTTCTTTCAATTGGTCTTCATAAGTATAAGATGAACTTGTAGGCGATCATTGTCTGTTTCTAAGCCGATAGACAGGCGCAATAGGTTGGTTGCCATTTCAACAAAGAAAAATATGTTAAACTTTTTTTTTTTGGGTAACCATGGTTTAAGACCTTTTCGCCGAATAATCCACGGGATATGAAAAATTCTGTTAACTTTTAAAAAATGCTGAATTAGCTTTAGTTGTATTGTTAGTGGTGAGAAGTATTCAATATTTATCACTTGTCAACTTGATAAAACTATAAATGGTATTTGCTGATATCGTGTAACCAGAGAATTTATCATGTCCCTATAAATGGGAAATTTACTACCATCCGTACAAAAGAATGCCGTATCTTTCATGGCAATTCTTTTAATAAAAATGTTTTGAATATTGATCATATGTCTGAAAAGACTTTTAATAAAGACAAGATACGAAACATCAAGCCACTATTGAAGTTACTAATTTCAGATAACGATTACTAAGGGGCAGAAAAAGGGAAGTGTATGAAAACTAAACCAAAAGGAAATTTTTGCACGTAATTGGAATAGACAGATTTAGAAAATGTTGCGTATTCTTTGGAAGTGGCACTTATAGTTTTTATTTGTGTACCTAACTTTAGATGGTAATTTTCTTTGTGGTGTGATGCAGAGCTTAAGCGGTCACACGAGCCCTATTGAATCTGTAGCTTTTGACTCAAAAGAAGTTTTAGTGGCTGCTGGAGCTTCTTCTGGCTTGATAAAGCTTTGGGACCTTGAAGAGACAAAGGGTAAGTTAATAAATTGTATACGGATTACATTGAAAGTTTATGTGAAATCTCTATCCGTTATATAACTGGTAGTAGATTTAAGATATGCATGTTGAAAAAGAATGTCATCGAGAAATTTCACCCATTGAAAATCGAAACACTTCATTGTGGTATCAGAATCATGGATAGTTGTTGAATTTTGATCTCAAGTTGCTCATTTTGCTTATGAGTTTTCTATCCTACAGTGGTTCGTTCACTTAATGGACACCGATCGTACTGCACTTCTCTTGAGTTTCATCCGTTTGGTGAGTTTTTTGCATCGGGTTCCATGGACACTAACCTAAAAATCTGGGACATCAGAAAGAAAGGATGCATTCACACATATAAAGGACATAGACGAGCAGTTAGTACTATCAGATTCAGTCCTGATGGTCGTTGGGTGGTATCAGGGGGACTCGATAACGTTGTAAAGGTATGATTTATTTTCAGTCATGTCAGCACATCAAGAATCATCACGTGGTTAAGTTTTAATTGTTGCTTGTCAGACAGATATGGGACTTAACAGCTGGAAAGCTTTTACACGAGTTCAAGTTTCATGAAGGGCACATAAGGTCAATGGATTTTCATCCTCTCGAGTGTCTTCTAGCAACAGGTACACACCGGACGTGCAGTCAATACTTCCTGTTTGTTCTCGAGTGTCTTATTGCTTCATGTTAATTGTTACTTTGCTTATTTAATCCATCACTTGGCATTTGTTTTTTAGTCCGTTGCCTGCATATTGTACTAACACAACTACGTGTTCCAGGTTCTTCAGACAAAACTGTAAAATTTTGGGATTTGGAGACCTTTGAATTGATTGGATCAACTCGACCAGAGGTACCACTTGTTGCATGATCCCCTCCCTTATATGCGCATTCATCTGACACATTGATTTTCCATTTTTTTTTATTACCTTATTCTAGATATCTATTTCATTTAGTAATTAACTATTCTGATTGTCCAGGCTTCAGGCGTACGGTCAGTTACTTTTCACCCTGATGGGAGAACTCTATTTTGCGGGTTAGACAGCAGTTTAAAGGTACGATTTTGTTACGTTAAATGGGATTTTTTGACTTGAGTAAGATTTGGTTTACCTAGATGTCCTCCATTGAATTTCAGGTCTATTCATGGGAGCCTGTTATTTGCCATGATGCTCTTGATATGGGATGGTCAACATTGGGCGACCTTTGCATAGACGATGGGAAGCTTTTGGGATGCTCATATTATCAGAACTCTGTTGCAGTTTGGGTGGCGGACACCACGGTTGTTGTTCCCTGATTTTATATACTTTTTCATGATCAAGTATAATTCTTTAAATTTAGGCATAAAGGGTAAAATGAAAATCTGATGTTTATTGTGTGCTTTGGTCTGTGAAGCTTATTGAACCACACGGGAAAATCATCGTACCTGGGGAGAATACTAGAGTGCAGACAAAATTTAGTCGCCAGCAAGATTTAACAGAGAGAGTTGAGAGTCCCAGAACGTCCGCCATGTCTTCAGATGATGACACAAAGGATATAAAGAACATATACGTCGACAGTAAGTTATTGTTTAGTTATTCTTTAATAGCTTATAATCTTTTATTTAGCAGCATATTGTCCGCATAATGATTGCTGGATCCATTCTCTATCCTGTCTAAGTGTCTAACACCGTAAAAGTATTTTATAAAGAACATACTATCTCTTTGACTTGTTCACTTCAATGTTTGTGATTTATTTTCTGTTACTGTAGTTTACCGTTTCATGTCAATTTGCAGGTGTGACTCATGTTGCTTCAAAAAAATCTGGGCCGGTACCAACAGTTGTGAACTCAGAATACCCCAAAGATATTGATAACTTGGCTGCTCGTAAACTAGTTCCTGCATCCAAAATTACTGGGCAAGCCAAAGGCTTTTCCTTCGTGCCTGGTATAGTACCTCAAGATAATTCTGCAAGAGACTCGGCCAAGTCTAGGAGAGAATCAATCGTTGCTGAACAAGATAGCACTTCTGTATCACTCAAGCCATCTCAAAGGCGAGAATCAATCGTCAATGAACAGGATAACATTGCTGTATCACTCAAGCCATCTCATAGGCGAAAGCCATCAGCTACTAAATTAGATATTGAAGGTTTATCAGTAGCTGTTGAATCTGGATTAAAAAGTGGATCAAATACTCCTACAGTTGCGAACTTTCAGAAAAAGGTTTTAGCAGATGATGCTGCTAAAGATGAAACCAAGGAGAAAGCTCCAATAACTGCAGTTGCGGCGAAAGAGTTTCAAAAGGCTTCATCTCCAGGTACACTCACTACCACAGGAAATCATTTCAAAAGCTTGTTACTTGTTTTTTAGATGATGTATTTGGATATTTGTGAGCCTAACTTGCAATATTTTAACATTTCAGGTGATAGGTCTGTTGATTTAAACAAAGAGGCGAAATCTGTGAAATATGTTAATGGAGGTAGCGATTAGATATATTATTCTATGTTCCTCAAACAAGCGATTAAATGGTTCTAACGTTAACTCGCCGCCATCTTTTTACTATGCAGTGGCAGTTGTGCATGGAAGGACTCGCAGTCTGGTTGAAAGATTCGAAAAGAGAGAAAAACTGAACACTGATGAAAGTCAAATACCTGATCTAACTGCTCAGCAATCAATCAACACAGATATGCCTTCCACAAGGGTAGAACATACATTTGATACGGTCCCTCTTGCTATAAGCGAGGCTAAAACATCCCCAGTGGTGCCTCTAAAAGAACTCGAAACTAAAACATCCCCAGTGGTGTCTTCAAAAGAACCTGAAGCTATAATATCTCAGATGCCAGTAAAGACACCTTTTGAAGAACCCGAAGCTGAAACACCACAAATGCCAGTAAAGACGCCTTTTAAAGAACCCGAAACTATAATATCACAGGTGACAATGAAGACTCCTTTTGAATACTCCGAAGCTAAAGCATCACAAATGCCATTAAAGACGCCTTTTGAAGAACCTGAAGCTAAAACACCACGGATGTCATTAAGGGTCCCTTTTAAGGAACCTGACACTAAAACATCACAGATGTCAATCAAGGCACCTGATTCAGTTTCCAGTCCAGGAACAGTGGCTAAATTACCCCGGATAGTACATAAACCCGATTCTTCCCCTGTGTCGGTTGTACAAAGACCGAGGACTGCCCCTAGTGTGGTACCTGAGAAAGGTAAGGCCTCACCAATGCCAAGATCCGGAAGCTCTAGGCGTTTAGCACCTGAGAGAGTTAGACCGACACCAATGTTGGTTACACGAAGATCTAACGCTTCACCTCGCGTGATGCCGGAAAGAACTAAAATCTCACCAGTGGTGGCGGTCCCGAGGCATGAAACTCCCAAACGCATGGTAACTGAGAAAGCTAAATCATCTCCGTTGCTGGTAAGATTCTTCTTTGGTTGTAACAATCTTGTTTACTAGAGGTGGTAATGTTGACGATTGGGCTGGTTGGTTAACAATCTTGTTTTCTCATTTGACATCTGGCAGGACGATTGCCCCGAGACTACTGGGAGAGGTTTCACATCCAAGAAGGATGATAATGTTGCGGAAGATTTGATGCTAAATCATGATGTATTTGTAACTACTCTCCGGTCCCGCCTGACAAAACTCCAGGTACCTTCGAATTGTTTCATGAGTGATTCATCTTTCTTCAGTATCCTCATGTTAACCATGAATGCTGTTAAACTTTTTGACGTCAAATTTGTTATACAATTTTTTTAAAAACAAGTTTATCTAATGAGGTTGTTGTGCTGTTTCAGGTGGTACGGCATTTTTGGGAGAAAAGTGACACGCGAGGTGCTATTAACGCCTTAGGAAAGTTGCCAGATCATGCTGTGCGTATTGTTTGCATTATTTAATGTGTTCCTAGTGGTAGCTAATTCACTATAGTTAATACTTCACTATATCTCATCTGAAAATTGACCTTCGTTTCAGGTTCAAGCAGACGTGGTCAATGTTTTAACGGAAAGAATGGAGTCACTCACATTAGATCATTTCTCTTCCATGCTTTCTGTGCTTATGGATTTGTTGGATAGCAGCACAGAACGGTAATTGGTTGCATTTAAACTGTGATTATTCGATATTATAATATCTTTTGGCTAATATTTCTGTTGATCTATAATTATGCAGGCATATAAATGTATCACTAGAAATGTTACTAAAGCTTGTTGCGGTCTTCGGGCCTGTAGTCAAGTCGACTGTTTCAGCACCTCCAACAGTGGGTGTTGATCTTCATGCAGAGAAAAGGTCTTTTTATTGACCATATTTCACTATATATATATTTTTTTTGTTTATGAATTCTAGCTCTTAAATATAGTTTCCTAGCACCAACTTATGATTTGCTAAAACTCAACGACAGGCGTGAATGCTGCAAGGAATGCCATGTACAGCTCCAGAAGATCCACAAATGTCTCCCCGATATTATAAGGTAAGCATTGTCACTGATCTTTGAAGACCTTGAACTTCGATACAATGCAAAACTCAGTTTTAGTCGTCTAGTATTGCAATGCTTTCCATAATTTTGTACAATATAAGGAAAAATAAATGTTTAAACTAATGTATCTAAAACTTTTCAATGTGATTTTTGTTTTGTAGGCGAGGCGGTTTCGCAGCAAGATGTGCCCAAGAACTAAATGTTATTCTCCAAAACTCATGATCCCCCTCTGAACGTCAAACAATTTTGTCTCCTGTGTTTGTATTGTTTTTACAATATCTTCGGGTCTCGGCTGCAAGCGGAAACGACAACAGCCTGTAGATAATCAGGAGAAGCCGGTTTATATATGTAATAGCTAATTGCGGTCGGAACTTGAGCTCTTGCCAAAGGTTGCATAGAGCATATGTAATCTTTTGTGCACATGTACAAGTGTAAATTCTTGATCATTATAGTATGTAACAAGCAGGATTACCCCGCGCGTTGCTGCGGGACATTTTTATTATATTTTTTTTATTTTGTGTGGGTTTATTTTCTCGGTCTCATGTTTGATAGTTTTTTTTTTTTTTATATGGGCTTATGTGTTGGGCCTTATGTTTAAATGTTTATTTTTATGGCTATATGGTTAATTTTTTTTATGGGATTACGTGTGCCTTAAATGACAATCGCGCCTTACTGCAGGGTATTTTTTATTGTATTTTGTGCCGGTTTATATTTTCGATCTCATGTTTAATGGTGCGGGTTTATTTTTTCGGTATCATGTTTAATGGTTTGTTTTTTTCCCCTTATACAACGTTTAATAGTTTGTTGTTTTTTTATACGGGCTTATGTGTTGGGCCTCATGTTTAAAGGTGTGTTTTTTTTGGCTATATGGTTTTTTTAATATAATTTTATGGGATTTGGGTAAATATGTGTCATATATTTGGGCTTATGGTTTTTAGTGGCTTAAAACGACACCGTTTAATGCAATCTAGAGTTGTGCGTTTGTGACCCTGTCGATTATTTTAAAGTTATTAATGCAATCTAAGTGTACGTTTTGTGACCCTGTCGATTAATTTAATTATAAAGGTATCAGAAGATGTTTTCGCGGGTATTTTTTTATCTGAATAAATCGGTACTTTCGTAATATTATTTTTTCCCCTATTTTATGCCGACAAATTTTATTTTATTTAAAAAAACACCAATTGGACCGGCCCAAAGTGAGAGCCCAATAAACTAATCCAAAATGGGAGCCCAACAAAAAGGTAGTAAATGGGCCGGCTGAAACGACGTCGTTTCAACCACCCTTTACTCCTTTAGGTATTATGTTAGATTTTCATTAGTGAATAAATGTGTGGTAGATGTTATCTTTCATGCGGTGGAATACTTATTTTGACGAGTTTGTAGTAAATTATATTATATATATTATCATTTGAGATCCGTTGACTTTGCATGTACTGTTCTTTTTAAGCACCGTAGCTACAGTGCTACAGTGCTGGACCAAAAAGAAGCCTAAAAAATTTGGGCCGGCCCAATTAGTTTTTTTTTTTTTTTAAATAAAAAAAATTTGTTGGCACAAAATAAGGAGGAAAAAATGTTACAAAGGTACCGACGCATTCAGATAAAAAAATACCCGCGGTAACATTTCCGAATTGACTTAAACAGTGTCATTTTACACCATGAGACCAAAAAAATAAAAAATAATAAAAAAAATAAAATTTTAACGCCACGCAACAACGCGTAAGACCATAAAAAAACTACTAAACGTGATACTGAAAAAGTAAACCCGCAATATTAAATATGAGACCGACAAAATAAACTCGCAAAAAATTAAAGGAAAAAAAAATTAATGACACGCAACAACGCGCGAAAAATTAATGCCCCGCAGTAACGCGCAGAAAAAAATAAACTTACACTATTAAACATAAAAAAAAGCGCGCGAAAAAAAAAAATAATAATAATAAAAAAATAAAAAATTAACGCCCCGCAACAACGCGCGAAAAATTAACGCCCGCAGCAACGCGCGAATATCTTTGCTTGTATATTATCATTTGAGATCCGTTGACTTTGCATGTACCGTTCCTTTTAAGCACTGTAGCTACAGTGCTACAATGCTGGACCAAAAAGAAGCCCAAAAAATTTAGCCCAAAAATTTGGGCCGGCCCAATTAGTTTTTTTTTTAAAAAAACAAATTTGTTGGCACAAAATAAGGAGGAAAAAAATGTTACAAAAGTACCGACGCATTCAGATAAAAAAATACCCGCGGTAACATTTCCTAATTGACTTAAAATGTGTCATTTTACACCATGAGACCAAAAAAATAAATTCGCAAAAAAAATAAAAAATAAAAAAATAATAAAAAAAATAAAATTTTAACGTCACACAACAACGCGTAAGACCATAAAAAAACTACTAAACATGATACTGAAAAAGTAAACCTGCACTATTAAATATGAGACCGACAAAATAAACTCGCACAAAATTAAAGGAAAAAAAATAATTAATGACACGCAACAACGCGCGAAAAATTAATGCCCCGCAGTAACGCGCAGGAAAAAATAAACTTACACTATTAAACATAAAAAACGCGCGAAAAAAAATAAAAATAAATAAATAAATAAAAAATTAACGCCCCGCAACAACGCGCGAAAATTTAACGCCCGCAGCAACGCGCAGATATCTTTGCTTGTTAAAATACATGATAAAGGTTTAAATTTGTATTTTTTTAATATGGTATTAATCTAAGAGATGTTTGTATAATCTGCCTTATGGGCCTGAGCTTTTGAAAAGCCTACAAGCTTATATGTTTAGCTTATTAGCTTATAAACACAGATAAATCTTATGCTTAAGTTGATAAGCTAATACATCTAAAAAATTGAGCTTATGGGTTTTTCAAAAGTTTAATTAATACACCAAGTTGACCAAATAAACTTAAACGAACACTAGTTAACAATAGGGGTGTTGATCGGTTCGGTTAAAAAAAATAAAATTTTAACGCCACGCAACAACGCGTAAAACCATAAAAAACTACTAAACACGATACTGAAAAAGTAAACCCGCACTATTAAATACGAGACCGACAAAATAAACTCGCACAAAATTAAAGGAAAAAAAAAAGAATTAATGACACGCAACAACGCGCGAAAAATTAACGCACCGCAGTAACGTGCAGGAAAAAATAAACTTACACTATTAAACATAAAAAAAAACGCGCTGAAAAAAAATGAAAATAAAAATAAATAAATAAATTTAACGCCCTGCAACAACGCGCGAAAAATTAACGCCCGCAGCAACGCGCGGATATCTTTGCTTGTTACAATAAGGTGAGGTGTGATCACCTATTTAGTGGCCTCGCCTATTTAATACATTGTATTAACCTATTTAGTAGCCTCGCGTTATTGTAAAGTGTTTTAAGTGGGGTATTTGTGCTTATTTTTGTTTGCTTTGTTACTGATAGTTACGTAATTATTATTTAGATGAGCTAGTTTCTCCTTACATACCAAATGACAAATCTAGACTATCTATTTCATTAGATTAAAAAGACAAGATTTAAGATTAAAAAAAAACATGGAGGGACCAAAAGTGTAAATTTACTAAAACTCACACTAACCACTCCCTCATTATTTGTAGAATTGGCAAATCTTGCCCAAATTGCAATTAATTAACATTTATGACATTTTGTATGTTTTTTTTACGTTTTTACGTTTTTTACGTTTTTTCTGTTTTTTACGGTTTTGTACGTTTTTTACGTTTTCATCCGTTTTTGACGTTCTTATACGTTTTTGTACGTTTTCATACGTTTTCGTCCGTTTCGTACGTTTTCGTACGCTTTCGCGTGTTTTCGTCTGTTTTTGCACGTTTTCGCGCGTTTTCGTTCTTTTTAGTCGTTCTCGTACGTTTTCTTATGTTCTCGCACGGTTTTCTTGCGTTTTTCGCTACTAGTTTACATCGTTTTTCGTAGTTCAGCACTTTTTCTTCTGTTTTGTACGCATTCCCGCACGTTTCTTTGTTTTTCACAAGTTTTTCATCCTGTTTTTTTTTGGACATTTTCTTTACGCTTTTATTTCATGTCGGACTTTTCGCCGGTTTTTGTCATGCTTTCTTTTGAGGTTTTTTCCCGCCGGCCTTAGCGCAGGTTTTTCGCCGGGCATTCAACCATTTTTCGCCGAGCATTAGCGCGTTGCGGCCGTACCCGCGTTCATCGTTTCGGCGAGTCATATTCGCCGTTGTTTCGGCCAGCTTGTTTCTCGCGAGTTTCAGCCAGCGTCATCGCTTCTTTTCGGTCCAGCCTTCGCGCGTTCCTGGTTTTGTCGCGTTTTCGGCAGCCCTCGCGCGTGTGTCGACATGCTGTTCGCAGCGTTTTCGGCCAGAGTTCGCTCGTTTTCGGCCTGGTTTCGCGCGGTTTCGGCGCAAGCTTTTGCGCGTTTAGCAAGCTTCTCGCGAGTTTCGATCTGCTTCTCGCGCAGGTTCGCGTTCTGCATGTTCCAGCGTTTTTCACACGCTTCGTTCTGTTTTCGAATGATTTTCGTCCATTTTCGCTCGGTTTTCGCATTCATGTTTTCATTAGTTTTTTAGTCTCGTTTTTTCATGACGTGTTTCCATCAGTTTTCTATGTTTGAGTCGTTTTACTTTTCGTTTTCGTTCTGTTTCTTTTAGCTGTTTTTGCCCGTTTTCGCACATTTCTGTCAATTTTCGTCAGTTTTCACATGTTTTGTTTGCTTTCGGCAGTTTTCAGACGATTTCTTCTGTTTTCATACGTTGGTTTTAATTGTATACTCCAAAAAACCTTAAAACCCTAAACCACTTAAACCCCGGTATTACCAAAAAAACCCTAAACCTAAACCACTATGTTATAATATCACAAGTTGATATAACAATAAAATACCATAAAACCCTATACCATAAACCCTATACCAAAATACCCTAAATCAATCTAAACCACATAGAAACCCATATACCAAAACCCTAAACCCACTAACAAGTACTTTACTCCTATTGAATAAGATAACTTGAATAAGCCCATTCCCTAAACAACTATACCCAATATAACAAAAATCCTAAACCCTATACACAATACTTCTATGCCAAAAACCCTTTAAACCATATCTGCTAGGATATAAGATATCACAATGTGATATATACATAAACTTTAAATCTATACAAAAAACATAAATTCACTAACCACTAACCCTATACCACAAACAGCACCTAAAACGCCTCCATTGTAGGTTATAATATCACAAGTGATTATATTAAATAAGCTTTAAAATATTATATGTACCTAAAAAACCCTTAACAACCCCTAACTATTAGAAACTCTATACCAAAACCCTAAACACCCTAACTAATAGGTTTATATCACAAGTGATATATACATAAAAACTTTATAAAAATCTATACAAAGAAAACCCTAAACTTATATCAAAACCCCTAAAACTCTTAAAAACTAGGTATAATATCATAAATGATGTATACAATAAACTTTAAAACATTATTACCAAAAACCTAAAACCCCTAACTATAAAAAACTCAGTAAACAATAAACCTCTATCCAACAATAATCATAAACCCACTAACCGCTAAACCCTTGTATCCATAAACCCTAAATCAACTCCCTATCCTACAAGAACTAGACCTCTTATACTCCAATAAACCCTAAAGACCCCTAACCACTAGGTATAATATACCACGACATGCGACTATTATACATAAACTTAAAAATCATACCAAAAACCCTAAAATAAAAAACAAAATAAACACCCCCTTAAAAACAACTAATCTCTCGTATTCCAAAAAACCATAATACCCCACATATATCGTTAGATATAATTTCACAAGTGATTATATACAGAAACTTTAGCAATATATACCAAAAACCCATAACTCCACCTAATCGTAAACCCTATAAACATAAACTCTAATGCCTATAATATCACAAGTAATATTTACATAAAATTTAAAATCTATACCAAAAACCCTAAACCCCTAACCACTAAACCCCATACCAAAAACCCTAAACCTCTAACCACTATGTATAATATCAAAAGTGATATATACATAAACTTTACAATCTATACCAAAAACCCTAAACCCCTAACCACTAAACCTTATACCAAAAAGCTTAAACCTCTAATCACTAAAACCTATACCAAAAACCTTAAACCCCTAACCACTAGGTGTAATTTCACAAGTGGTATATACATAAACTTTAAAATCTATACCAAAAACCTTAGGCCCCTAACCACTAAAACCTATACCAAAAACCCTAAACCCTTAACCACTAGGTGTAATATCACAAGTTGGTGTAATATCCAGTTAATTAATATGGAACTTGTTGGTTATATATTTTATGTAACTGAATATTTGTAGTCCTAAAGGTGAATATAGAACTTGTTTGTTGAATAGTATGTGCAACAAAATGTTTTGTGTTAATTTGTTTGTGACTTGGATATATTGTTCATTTTAATGTAATATCACTTATAATAATCAAGTGATGTGTAAATAAGATGTTGTATGTTTTGCCCATTTAATGAATTAACACTTATGATAAACTAAGGTATAAAAGAATGAAGTATAATACCACAAATGATAATAAATGAAGTCACTTTTATCAAATGTATTATCAGTTTTTTTATTATTGTTGTTGATTTCATGTTTTACCACATGTGATATTCTAAGACTATTTGAAAACAACATCAGCCTTCAGACTTGCTAAATCCGTCTTCAGAACCTCTATTAACTAAGATTTATTTGTGGCTTAACACTGATTACCCTTAAGATTTTAATATAACCAGTGATAAATATAACCTCTATCAACTAAGATTCACTCGTGGCTTAAGACTAATTACCCCCGAGATTGTAATATCACTGGTGATAAATATAACATCTATCAATTAAGATTCACTCGTGGCTTAACACTTATTACCACTAACATTGTAATATCACCAGTGATAAATAAATAATAATAAAATCTCATATGATAAAGCAATATAATTTGACACTAGCTATGATATTCCACATATGATTAATATCACATGTGATAAAGCAATATAACGTAATGCTAATTGTTATTTTTGAAATTTTAAACATGTAATAAATGTTATCTATCACTTGTGATATTATACAGTTAGTAGGAATAAAATGGTTAAGCCTCTTTAGGCGAATTCTTATTTTGCTCAAAAGCAAACACTTGTTTGATTTTAAGACTACGTCGAGTTTCTATTTTCATAGTTTGCTTCTTTTTAATTCATTTTGGTATTTGTAATGGCAATTATTTATCTCTTATGATATAACACTTTAAGGAAAATGAAGGATATTTAAATTGTCACTCTTAGTCACTTAAGAATAATATCTCATGTGATAAAGCAATATAATATGAAACTAATTCTGGTATTCTACATATGAGTAATATGTGATAAAGCAATAAAATATAACATTAATTCTGGTATTTTACATATGAGTAATATCACAGGTGATAAAGCAATAAAATGAGCAAAAGTAGACATCATTCATGTCTTGCTATATCACCTGAGATATTACTCTAAAGTGACTAATTTCACATTATATTACTTTATCACCTGAGATATTACTCTAAAATGACTAAGACGGACCATTTAAATACTTTTCAACTTTGATACAATGTTATATCACAAGTGATAAACAAGTGTCACTTACAAATACCAAAATGAATAAAAAGGAAGCAAACTATGAAAATAAAAACTTTGACATATTGTCAAAATCAAACGAGTGTTGCTTTAATTTAGCATTGCTTTTGAGCAAAATAAAAATTCATCTAAAGAGGTTTAACCTTTGTATACCTACTAAGAGTATAGTATCACAAGTGATAGATAACATTGATTACATGTTAAAAATTCCAAAAAGAACACAACTTTTGAGCAAAGTTTCATTATTAAGCAACCCTGAAGTGATAGTAAAACATTTATTGTGCTTGTCTATTGCGGTGAAAGACACAAAAACCATCTAGTGCATGAAAAGTATAAAAATATTAGAAAACACATAGGTGATAATATATAAAAAAATATACAAAACAATGAAAATCACAAGTGATACTAAAGGTTAAAAAGCATACTTATTTATTTCTAAAATATCACAAGTGATATTAGACATTAACTATATTTATGAAATATCACAAGTTATTATTTGACATGTCATATAACAAATATCACCAGTGATATTAGACATTAACTATATTTATAAAATATTATAAGTGATATTAGAAATGTCATATAACCAGGGTGATAGCAACCGCGCATTGAAATTTTTAAGCATATTCGGGTCGGGTTAGTAGGGTCCAAAATTTTATTTGGGTTATTCGGGTCAACCCGAGTACCCCGAATACTAAATAGGGTCGGGTATCGGGTTGAAATTTTTTGGCTAACTCGGGTTCGGGTCGACCCGATTGACCCAAATAAGGATTTTTTTATTCTTTTTTAATATAAATTTTATATATTTTGTATTTAAAAGAGTATAAAAAGGATTTTTTTTACTTTTTACACGTATTCGGGTTGACCCGAACCTGAATTGACCCGAACACGAGTAACCCCTGGGTTTTAAAAAGCGCGATGCGCTTCGACGCAATAAGGGTCAAAAAGCCAAGGCGCCGAGGCGAATGCACACACATCACATACCCAAGGCGACAATTTTATAAAAAAAATATTCGTAAATTATATATATTGCATAAAACACTATAATACCACATTTAATACCAAATTGCATAAAAAGAACAAAAGATAACTTAAACGATACAAGTCTTCAAATGTCTTCAAATTACTACTGCAGTACAAAAATGCAGTCAATACTTAATAGATACTGATAGTAAATTAAAAAAAATGACAATATAATACAAACTAAAGAAAATATATAACAAAATCATCAACAATCCATCACATACATTCAAGTGACAGAAATAAAAATATGCATGTCTCAGTTCATATTAATAAGTTTCTTGTTACATAGCTATTGATACAATAGCAGCAAAACATCAAGTTTGGCTACATCTATACACTAACTACGGTTTTTTGAAGTATAGAAACAATGGATAACATAAAACAAAACTATATTTACTAGTTCGCTTAACAAGCTCTTCCCATGTAATATTCTTCTGTAAAGAAACAATATGTTTCACCCCTCCCACGTATCTCAGTTTTCCATCTCTCGGTCTAGGCAAGATTATACCATCGAAACTGCAGAAAATCTTTATCTTTTCTTTTTGAGCATCATCTGAAACTCCTGACCCTAAATCTCGATCAGCCAGAGTGTAAAGAGAGCCATTAGCTGATCGAGCATTCGGCCTAGGAACATCTAAATTAGAGGCTGCGCCTCTCGAAGTTGCTAATTCCTTCATACCCAAATTGGGTCCAGATCCTTTTACAAACATGTTTAACAAACATTCATATTCAAAACATAAAATATCAATCACCATTGACCATCAACCATCAACCATCAACATTAGATATACAAATTATAGAGCCAACACACATTTACATGTTGAACCATTACAAAGACACATGAACACATGAGCGATTTATCAAGTCTAACTATTGTTTAGACTGTACATATAAAAAACTTAAAATCTTTAGAGATACGCCATTTCCATAGAAATTTCCCATTTGTGTTAGTACTATGACACCAATCAACAAAACAACATAACACGAAGATATAACAACCAAATAAGAAGCAATTACCTTAATTCTATACGTTTGAGGATGTACTAAAGGTCCTAATTCGAAATGAAAAGTTCGCCTTGTCATATTATAATTCGTTACATCCATCTGACCAGTTACCCAACTTGCCCCACACGCTCATTTCGCCACCTATAATAAGCATACTTGTGAAGAAATAGTAAAATATTCAAGCATAGATGCATGGTTTCAAAATTAACCGCATTCTTATTACAACTTATGATATCCATAAGATGAGTAAGATATTTTGAAGGCAATATTCTGAGATGTTTATAAGCTATGATAGGTTGACTTCAAACTTATGAGTGATGATATTCATAGTCACTGAAGGAGAGTATAATATATTTTAAAATAAGACAAACATTGTTCTCTTACCCCAAAACTTCATGGAATGCAAGAAAAGTCATCCATCCGACTTTTTCCTTCCCAACGGCGCATTTTCTTCTTTTCGTTACCCCAATGTAAAAAGTAGGAAACTGAATTCGGTCTCCTAGCTGTGATAACTGAAAAATGATCATAATATAAGACACACATAAATAAACGAGAAACAAATACAACTAAAGGGGTGTTTGGGAACCTTATTTATGGTGCTTGATAACTTATTGTTTTGTCAAAACACAATAAACTCAAATAAAGTGTTTGGATAAAGTTCGTTAGAAGCTTATTAGATTATATGTGACAAAAAAACCTAATAAGCTTAAGATGCAAAAACGAGGCTTTTTAGTATGCATAAGCTTTTTAGCCTAGGCTTCTCCAAACACTCCCTATAGAATGCCTATAACTTTTGCAAAAAAAAAGATAGCCAAATAATGCAATTATAAGGTAAGATAGTAGCATGCGTATTTAACTAAAGGTAACGACTAGCCTACTTCATCATAGACTTGATTCAATATAGTTTCACCATCAATATTCTCATTTGTCCCTTCTATTCTTCCAGTGAGCCAAGTCACATGCGAAAGGTTTTTCTCTCTAACGGAAGCCGCTTTGTATGTTGGGCCCACAGGTGACAATCCACCTGATAATGTAGCATGAAACTGGGTTTCTCCAATACCTGTTCAATATATTAACAAATTTTTAACTGGCTGGAATCAACAATTATATACAGCAGATACATGTACAATTGCAAAAGAAAACTGGATTTATGCAATAACTCAGATGAATAGTGCAATGTTAACGTGATCAGTAAAAAAGAACATGATTTTCATTTTCGTAATCACGAACCTCGAAGATAACAAAATCAGAAACATATACAAGGCGAAAAAGTAACTAGCTGTAGCTAATATGACACCTACGGCTTTACATACTAGTATATAGACATTAGAACCTACTACTACTTGATTTGGATATATCTCACATATTAAATTTGTGTGTCTGTGATAAGACCCGTATAATTTTTTTATTGAAAACAAGGAAAGATTTACAATAACATTAATTAAGATTGCTTCATAGAGGCAGCCGTATCTCCTTTTGAATTATAATACCAATTCAGTTATCATATCAAGCATAAGAATATATTTCTGTGCAACATGTTTAAATAAACCGTCTATCATTTTGACTTTTGATGATTGTGTATGAACTGACGCTCTACAGCGAGAACCCAATGTCCATTTTCTTGAGCTTACAACCTATAAATTTCCAATAACAATTATCAACTTATTAGATTAAGAGTATTGTCACTTAACTCATAATCTAGAACACAACTCTGTTTGCCTATTTGAGCTCTAACTTGTATGACGTTCCTTTTGCAGAGCACTATCCAATCAATTCATTACATGTAAACAAGCTGATGCAATTACAGTACATATCAAAAAAAGATTTAGAAAGCTTAGTAGTGTCAAGTGGCTTCTAGCAAGTATCATATCAGCATACTTTAGCAAGTGTCAAAAAGGGAGTAGTATATACTTCCAATATTTTTCTTCCATTGGCTGCTATTTTCTAATTCCAACTTCGTACTTTGATTAATAAACAGAACACACAATTGTGAAATTCTCCAATTCCTATCTTGTCGATCACTTGTTCTACACATATTAACACAACATTTGTAACAAAAAATACACAAAATTGAGTTAGGCATTTCGTCGAACAATTAGTCAACACGTGCAATCCACAATATTTTGAACAAACAAAATACACACAATTCAGTCAGGAATTTCGTCGAACACTCGATATACTAATGCAATCCACAACATCTTGGTCGACACGTACAATCCACAACATTTGTAACACAGTCACACACCATATTCAAACTCATATCCTAATTACTTTATATATTAATAACGCAAAATATTTTTAAGTCAGTCAAGCATTTCGTCAAACACGTGGTCTACGCATACAAGCAACAACACTTTTAACACATTCAAACACTAGATTCCAATGCTAATCCACAACACAAAATCATATTTAACTCAGTCAATCATTTCATCAAACACTTGGCTTACACTTACGACCCATCAATCAAAGATAAATAAGCAGAAATTCATATCGGAACACAATCATCATGAATTCAACAGAAGCATGTATTAACACAAAATCAGCAGTCAGAAACGAATAAGCATAAATTAATTGATTATAAGTTCAACGAGTGTACCTTAGGGTTTCGTGTTGAAGAATTTCACCGTGATTAAGTAACCTTCGTTAACTGATTACAAGTTCAAATCCAAAATAAGCGCAAAGAAGCTGAAAAATACGCTGAACTTTAGTCGATGATAGGGTTTTTTTTGGAGGGAATGGATTAATCAAATGAGAGGAAATTTTAATAATTAGATTAAATATAAATGGATGGTGAGAGTGGGTAGAAACTAGTATGCAAATGAACTTTTCTCGGCTCTAAATAAATTTCTTATAACTTATCCATTAGTCGGAAACTATTACACAAATTGTTTTGTCATACCAAACGCACAATATTTCAAAATATCAGATATATAAATGCTTAAATACAAGTTAACGTCCAATAGAAGTATACAACTGATGCCAGGATCATCGTCTAACATCAATTATTTAGAGGGCCCAATGTCTATCACGAGTCCTGTCATATAAAGCGTTTGGTAATACGTTTGTTTTCCGGTGTATCCCACGATTCGTTGTGTAGGCTCGTCCCCTTTGACCCACTTGCTTAACTTTTTCGGTGTAAACTTGTAGAAAACATTTTATTTGATTGTTTCTCCATAATCAAACATTTTGCGTTTGCATCCATAACAACTGTAAAAAAGTTAAAACAATGAAATTTTCAATTATGTGTCATCATTTACTAGTGAAAAAGTCATCAACAAATTATTTACTAATGATAATATTATAAACACATATAAAATCATTATAGTACATTTTAATGTATTTAGAACCTTTCTAAAATGGAAGGTTTAAAAAATTAGGACAACACACTTATTTAACGTGAAAATGTGTTACTTTTGCTATGAAATAAATCTATACTACACTATAATGTATTTGAGACTTTCTCAAAATGAAAGACTTAAAAAATTAAGACAATACACTTACTTAATATGAAGATGTGTTACTTTTGCTATGAAATAAAATCACCAAAACTAATAAATACCCTGCTCGATGAATATTGAATATTGAATAAATACTCTGGTCAAAACTAATAAATATATCGGTCAAAACTTATTCATGTGGAAATGTGTTAGCAAATCGATCGTTAAGTCAAACACTAAACTATCACTAAAACCTAAACTAATTTTGAAGTCTATAATCTTAAGAAATTTTTATTGTCTTTCAAAACCAAAATTTCTAATTAGTAAAACCATAAGTCAATAAAATAAACATGTATAAGCCTTTTATGATAGTACTAAATGCATAAGCACGAAAACAAGATAATTTTCAATTAGTAACATCCGTTGAACATTTTTCTTTTCCTTCTACGAAAACAATCCGTTAAAAATACCTTGCTATTATCAGAAAATATAATCGCACGGGTACCCGTCACCGTAAAGCGCGAGTACCGGACTAGTTTTAGAAAAATGCTAACAAAAACCCTAATGGCGAGTTTTTTAGATGGAATTTCAAAGAAATTAAATGAATCAAATAATACAAATTTAGATAAATGAAAAGAGTAAAGAATTTTAATGAATATAGTGTTTAATTGTTATAAACGATTGTAGTGATAGAAGTGTCGATCATCATGGTCTAGCAAGTCTTAGTTTATTTTGTTTAATTTGTAAAAGTTAAATAACGGGCTCGACCCATTCTCTCTCTAATCTCTTACTCTATATACATCTTGTTTAGATCTTTATTTAGTTGAAATGATTGAATAAAGGGTTCTAACAATCGGTATCAAGAGCATAAGATGATTTAGGAGTGTGTGTTTTTGCTTAATAATTTGATCTTGAATTTTTTTTATTTTCTTTGTGGCGAAATAAGTTTTTTCGTGAGTTTTTGTGTATCAAAAACACTTTCTTCTTGCAAGGTTATTCTTCTAACACTTGTTAAAGGGATAGATCTTGTGTTTTAGAACAAGGTGACACAAAAAGATTTGAACTTTACAATTTTTACATTTTTCGAATGTTTTTAGTGATTTTTACATTTTTTTGTTACTTTTAAGTGTGTTTGGAGATAAAAGTTTCAATCTTTATGCTTCTACACATGTTTCAGAAGAGCAAAGTATCAAAATAATGGATTTAAAACATCAAAGTTTGTTTTTAAGTGCTTAAAAGGGTTTGTTAGTTTCTGCGAAACAATAATCATTTTGGCGAGATAATATTTGTCCTTTGGGCGACCACAACGAGTTATTATCTTTTGTCTACGATGAGTTAATACTTTTTGGGTACAGCGAGTTAATCCATCAAAACCACGCATGAGTTAATATTGGCGAGATAATAACATAGACAAAAGCGAGAAACTGGGTGAAAAGAAAGAAGCCCTTCATACAACTTAGATAGAAACAGGGTCAATACATATGCTATTAGTCTTTACAAAAATGAATTCTAGTATTAAAGAAATACATCATGGACCCAGTGATGCAATGCACAACCCTTTCCAGCCATTCAAGTTTCTCTCAAACGATTCTTATCTAATTTGTCACGAAGATAAACATGACTTCTATTGATTTCTCACTCCGAGAATGTTGATATTGAAAAAGGTAACAATCTGCTCCAGCCTTCGATTACTAAAACCAAAACGTACAAATCGAGTCTAGAGCCAAAGAGATCAAATATAAATCTCATTAGGACACATGAATGATAAACACTTGTTGAACATAATTAAGTTCACAAGTGGTAACAAGAGTCATAAGTATTATCCTTGTGATCTTGTCAGAACATTCATAGTGTGTTAGAATTAAGAAAAGTGTTAATTATTAACAATGAATTGGTCTTGTAATAAGTAGTAGTGTTAGTCTTATTTATAAGGTAATAAGTCTCACTTGGTCAAGCTTAAGTAAATGTTGACCAAGTAGACAAAGTAGGAAGGTAGAAACATTAGTATAAATACCCCATTAGCACGAGGTTTAGAAAAGTAAGTCATTTTTAATCTCCTTCCTTCCCTCTCTTTTTCCTTCTTTTATTAAAAATGAAAATGTGTAAAAAGTAAACACTCTAGCCTCCTCTCTCTTACTCTTAACCTTCCTTAATGATACTTATGCAAACATGACATATAACAAGTGGTATCAATCGTGGGGAGAGATCTAGATTGTGTTTTCGTTAATCAAACCTGCGTTAATTGTGTTAATTTCGTTCGAACAAGCTTTCATAAGGATGAATTGAGTAAGTTTCGTATTCCGTAGCCTTTAGATTTACTATTTGACGCGTTTTTTTTATCTTAAAACGCATTTAATTACTTTCGTATACATCAAATAGTATATTTAATTGATTAGATACGCAAGTTATACATTTAGATTTTAAAATTTGATCGAAAAATATAAGAGTTTGATAGCTTTCGTATCATAGAAATTACTTTCAGAAACTATTTTTTAGGCGGGAAAATACTTTCGTATCACAGTTTAGAGGTTTCGTATTATATAACATACTTTCGAAAACAATTTACATTTAGTAATTTCACTTTCGTAAAACATTTAGAGGTTTCAGATTATAAAACTTATTGTTTTTTAATTGATAACATTAGATTTTATCATTTTTAACCGTAAAAATCAAAACTATTAATTCTATTGTGTTTGAATGAGAGTTCTTCGAAAGTTGTAGATTTCGAATTTTCGAAAGATTGTGTTGGAATTTACGAAAGTTGGAAGTTTGGGAATTTACGAAAGTTGTTGGAATTGTAAAAATACAAAAGTCAGGGTTTTGTATTGTTGAGCTTTTGGTGACCGTTCTGTTTCGTATCACTAAGGAAGCTTTCGTATTTGAGGTTTCTAATATGAGGTTTCGTAATTAAGGTTCGTAATACATGATTGATACTTGAAAGTTTCGTATTCCAAGTTTCATATCCAGAGGTTTCGTATTACACGTTTCGTATCCAGAGGATTCGTAATCTAGTGGATAAGGTTTCAGATATCAAGGTTTCATATCAAGTTGAGGTTTTGTACCAGTGTGTAATACAAACTGTAATTGTTGTTAGTCTTGATTTCACGATCCAAATCTTATATTTCTAAACGATCCAGTTGCATTTATATTCATTGAATTGCTCAAAGTATGTCTATTGCAAATCAACAAACACTTGCGGAGTCAGGAGATGAAAATAGACCTCCGATATTAAAGAAAGGAAGTTATGTGCCATGGGCAAGTCGGGTTTTAAGGTTTCTTGATAACAAACGAGGAGAAGGGGAGTTAATGAGGAATTCTATTGATAACGGTCCTTATAAAAGGAAAGTGATCACTGATCTAAATGATGATACAAAGAAAATTCTTGAACCAATCCATAAGTTGTCCCAGCAAAACCAAAATCAATACTATGCAGATATCAAGGCGATGAACTATATTCTTCAAGCAATATCCAATGATATCTACAACTTTGTGGATGCTTGCAAAGATGCTAAAACAATGTGGAACAAAATCAAAATATTGTTGCAAGGTACAGACATAAGTAAGCAGGAGAGAAACTCAAGGCTCATGAATGAGTTTGATAAATTTGTGGCTAAGGATGGTGAATCATTGATATCCGTGTATGAGAGGTTTTCAACACTCACCAATGTTATAGACCAAAATAAAGTTACTCCCAAAGAAATATTCATCAACACCAAATTCCTTAACTCAATTGCAACCTGAGTGGAGCAAAATATGTCCACCTGTGTCGTCAAAAAATATATTACAAAAACAACATTTTGATTGTGTCGTATAATTGACATGAGTCAATTGGACCACATGTCAATGCGTCCAAAGCAAAGAAAGTTGCGAGGAATCATGATTCATTTGCTTTAGTTGCAAATTCACAAGCAATTCCATCATATTCTCATTCACGATAACCATACTATATCACCCATCCTTCATTCGTGATTGATAACGATGATAATTATCAAGGGGAGATAGAAGGAGATGCCCAAGAAGACAAGCTTTCAACTGCATTGATGTTATTGGCAAGAGCTATCACTTAACTCCTACCAATAATCGTCTTTGTACATCATCAAACACAAGGAATCAAGCTGTGATCCAAGACGGTCGTGTGGATATACAAAGCAAGAATGTTAGCTACGGTAGGAATCGTTATCGAAATGCAGAAAGAACACACAAAAATCAAGCAACTAATACATGAAATGGTTTGGTTCAGTCGATTGACGAATATGAACAGAATGTTCAGAGGGTTCCAAGAACAGAGTCAACTCCGAAAAAGACAAATGTTCAATGGTACAACTGTAATGTAAAAGGCCACAATGCAAGAGTATGTCCAAAACCCAGAGTTCGTGATGCAAAGTATTTCAGGGAACAGATGCTGCTCGCAACTAAAGATGAAGCTAGAGTGCATCTAGATGAAGAGGAAAATGATTTTATGCTAGATAATTCTTACCGAGATAATACGTTGGAAGAGCTAAATGCAACAGTGATCATGATGACATGCATTCAACCTACTAATGATAAGTCTGATGGTGAACCGACTAAATGTATTGAGTTCATCAGTGAGGTAAATGCTTCTCAAATCGATATTGTGGAAACTAGAAGGGGGGGGGGGGTTGAATAGTTTACACGTTTGTTTTACGTTTTAAAAGTTTACTTTCAAAAATGTTTAGATCCGAGTTATATGTTTAACCAATTCACAATATGAACAAGCAATAACTATCTAAACTAAAATTAGATAACAACAATAATAATGTAAAGAGATAAGGAAAGAAACAACCAAACCAAGACACCAAGATTTTATAGTGGTTCGGCTACGAAGCACCTCTTCGTCCTACTCCACTCCCCGAGTATCCGACTCGAGATTTCACTATGTCAACAAGCTCCCTTTAGGCGAAGAAAACCGTTTACACGTCGCTTACGTTATTTTCCGACACTAAGCTAAATGTCGAGTCCTAATCTTAGCTAGAACCAATCTACCACTTCACAAGATATACACACTCACAAGATCTACACTATCGGATCTACACAATATCCGAATCACACAAATACACAAGATAAATACAATAGAGTTTTGGTACTTAGAAGAAGGGATGAGAGATCACTAATTAACATTTCGTTTCTTGTCGAATACGAGTGTTCTTCTCTTACACTTGAATGAGAGGGAAGAGATGAGAAGAAGAGATTAGATCCCTTGAAACAAGATCTAAGTATGTTATTGATCAAGAGTTTTAGTGAGAGAAAGAAGGTTTAGAGAGAGAAAGAAAAGACTGAAAAATTTCGTGCAAAAAGGAATATTTTTCTGCTGAGAATTGAGCAGTATTTATGGACAGGAAATCCCAACGGTCATCTGGTGGCGGTCCCGGCGGTCCCTTATATATAAGGGGGCCGCCAGGCCTATAAGAGGGTCGCCACTAGACTCCGCTCCTTTTTTGTCTTTTTGTGGTGAAGGTTGTATCTGTTATGGAACCTTCCATTTTGGGAGGAAAATTTGAATTTCAAATTTTAAGTTTTTCCAAATTTTACGTGTATTTAATAAACTTTTTTATTTAATTAGAAAATAATATTATAAATGTATTTTTGAGAAAATACTTTGTAGAATTTGAAAAGAGGATTAAGAAGAAAAATATTTTCTTGATCACTAATCATGCTTAATTAATTTGTTTGTCCATACCTTAAGTGATCACTAAATCTTTAAGAAATAAAATTATTAGCAATAATAATTTGTAAACGTTTTTACATTTTGTTATTATCAAAACGTTGAGAGGTCGAAAAATATAAATAACGTTTTTAGACATTATTTGTATTAACAATCTCTCTCTTTTTGATGATGACAAAATATAAACTCATTTTAAATAAAATTAAATATGTCAAATTATTAAATGAGTTATGTTCCATTTCTCCCCCTTTTTGTCGAATTCAAAAAGAATGATCGTCGAGTTGTTGAAGGAAGAAAGAAATCTACGATATCAAGACTCCCCCTTGATGTATGCTCCCCCTTGTTCGGGGCACCAAGGGATCGATCTTACGAAAATTGTTTTGCTACAAAACAAAGTTAGAAGTACAAGTGCAAGACAAATATCTTTCAAGTTAAGACATTGTATTCAATTTAACCAAAGAACAGTTTCATTCAACCAACAAGAAACTTATACACTAGCACATCCAACTAATACATTCAACATAAAATTTAAAAACTAGATCTTAATAAGAGCTAAGACACATTTGTTAGATTTTAGAAAAAGACTCGGTCACCCCGTGTATTTTACAGTTTATTATAGCTCGTAGTTTAATAGTGAATAGTATGATTTTCGGTATTTAGTCGGGTACTAATACCTGGTATATTGTAAGAACTATATAAGCCTCTTCCAACTTTGGAAGAGGTGAGCTAGTTCACTTTATACATTTTCATTTAAACACATAGTTTCTCTCTCTAGAAAAACTCTCTTATGTGTTTCTCTCTCTAGAAACTAGCCAAATCCAAGAATCGAACCCGTGTTATGATATATGATATACCACAATTGGTATCAGAGCACATGGGATGATTAGATCGTGTGTATGTGCGATTTCATGCTTGATAATCTAAGAAAAAAAAAAAAAATCCAAAAAGTATATTTTGAAGGCTCTAGCTCGGCTTTTTTCTTAATTCTCATCAGATTTTGATGTTGGTATGTTAAAGTTTGGGTGGTTACTAGTGGATGATAGCCTTGTAGTATTGAGTTGTGCAAAAGAAAATCAGTTGGGAATCATCCAAAAGGGTGATATAATGGTGTTTTTTAAGTGATAAAGTCCGTTGTTTCTTCGTGGAGAGTTGGCTGTAATATTTTCTGGCGAGTTGATTAAGAATGGAATTTTTTATTCAGTAGGTTACCCGACTCTCTGACACCACAGCGGGTTTGCTTAGGTTGGCGAGTAGCTACAAGAGGCGAGTTGCTTTATACTAAGCAGCGAGTTGCTTAGGCAGCGGTTTGAACAGGTTGAACAGCGGTTTGAATATTTTTAAATTAGAAAATATCTTAAAGGAAACTCTGGCGGTTTGAAAACTCAGCGGCGGTTTGATTAAAATATAAACGGCGGTTTGTATTATTTCTTCGCGGCGGGTTGCTTGGTAGCGAGTTGTTTTCAGCGAGTTACCTTAATTTCCACCAGCGGGTTGCCTTAATTCTTTGCAGCGGTTTGATAGCCTCTGGCGGCGAGTTGAGCTACTGTCTTAGACATTTGGAATATTTCAAACTGGACTTAATATCACTAAAACAAGAAACAAATACGTTAACCTCACCACTTTTAAACGTAACAATTCACTAATCAGGTGATCGATCAAAAACATATCATATCATAATAAAACAAGATGTCTAGTATGTCAGAAGACATCCAGTGTGCCGGTTCTGATACACGCCCACCAATGCTTGATAGAACATACTATAAATTGTTGAATCTGGCAGACACGTATACTCTGAACGTGTCTAGAAAGGATAATGGAGAGAATATAATGAAGTCCATTAATGAAGGACCATTTCATATGGGAACGGTCTCAGATGTTATTGCTGGAGGAACTGAGGGTGCAGTTCAACAAGGTCCAGTACATGCTAGAGTCCTTAACGACCTTTCAGCTGAAAAAAGGAAAGGTTAAAAAGCAGACATTCGTGCAGACCAATTATCCTACTTCAAGGTATACCAAAGAACATCTACTCACTCATCAACCACTATACTGACGCCAACGACATTTGGGAAAACGTGAAGATGATTCTGGAAGGTTTTGAGTTAACAAAGGATGACAAGGAATCTTAATTATACGATGAATTTGAACACTTTCGTCAAATCAAAGGAGAAACCATTCAAGGATACTATGTTATAGGTTTTAACGAAAGCTCAATAATGACATGAGAAAACATCAAGATGACCATAAGCGCCCAGGATCAGCTTAACACTAAGTTTGTGAACAACATGTTACCTGAGTGGATAGAATCTAACTAAGTCAAACTTAAAGAGTTTGAAGGATCTAATTTTGATCAGCTTATCCTATTTGAAGCAACATGAGGTACATGCTAATGAGGACAATAACAGAAGATGGAAATAGTTCCGTGCAACCAACTAAATGCACCTTTGGCACAAGTGTCGAATGAGCTCAGTTCAGTAGTATCCAACACAATCAAACCATAGTCCTCCTCAATCCTCAAATGAACCATCTCTGCTGACAACTTTCAACTGGACTCATGAAGTTCTTCAACAGAAAACTTGATTGAAAGTTTAACTAACTCACTTGCCCTCCTCACTCAATCGTACAAATCACATCTTCCTCAAACAAACAATCAACTTAGAACGTCGTCTAATGCAAGGAACAAAGCTACGGTTCAAGACGGCAGAGTTGTGGTTCAAGATGTCCGTGGAAGATACAATGCGAACAATCAAGGAAAACCATTTTAGAGAAACAATGCAAGAGGAAATGTTGTAGCTGGGAATGTAGGAGGTCAGAACAGAGGAGGCATTATTAATCCTGGTCAAGCCAAACCCATTAAGTGCTACAACTGTAACGGACTAGGGCACATAGCACGAGAATGTCCAAGGCCAAAGCGACTTCAAGATTCAGACTACTTCAAGGACAAGATGCTACTAATGCGAGCCCAGGAGATGGTGCAGTATAGAACAAAAAGAAAAATGAAGAAACAGTCGTTGTTTCTTGCAGGAGAACAGGTTACCAACTTTGATGAGGATGTGGATAATTCACCCGAGAATGATTTGGCACTCAATGTGGACCATGTCTTTGAAGCTGATGAATGTGATGCATTCGACTCTGATGTTGATGAGGGTCCCACTACACAGACCATGTTCATGGTAAATCTCACATCTGAAGATCCAATCTACGATGAAGTCGGGCCATCATATGACTCAAATACTCCGTTTGAGGTACAAGATCATGATACCTTTGTAAATCATATGGATGAGTATCATGAAGTACACGAGATGCAAAGCGATGTACAACACAACTACGTTGTTGACTCTGATGCTGACTATACGAGTGATAGTAATATTATTCCGTATGTAACCGTATAGTGGAAGACAACGAAGACATATTGTACAATAAGATGTTTCTTCTTCTGTACGAGATGATGCATTGATGTCAATTCTCGATGAAATGCATGAACAGGGCGTACAAAGTAGATTAGCAAATAAGCCAAACATGGTAGTTAAGGATTCAGTGACCTCTGAACTTGCGAGATATAAGGAACTGGTCGGGGAATATGAAAAACGGGCAAAGTTTGAATTAACTGATAGAGAACGAAAAATTGATGAACAAATGAGAATAATTATCTCAGACCGAAATAGAAAGGAAACTTCTTTAAAATCAGAACTTCATTCAGCACAAATACTACTTAGTTCTACCGTTGGCCATTATAAGTCAAAGACAGAAGAAGTAACCATTTTGAAAAAGGATTTTAAACAAAAAGAAGACAAATTCCTTGAAGAGTTTTTAGACATAAAAAGGCTAAAAGAAAGAAAATGGGTTGAAAGATAGGATTATAATAAACAAGATCAGTCTGTCAAACGGTACACATGTTTTATGTAAACCTAAAAATCGTTTAGTAGATGAAAAGAACAAGGTACGATAGGCTACGAAAAATCCCTATGTCTCACTGCCGTGCAAAGCAAGTTCAAGCCACTCCTATCTATAATGGTCATGTATTAGTCATGTCCAATCATGCACGGCCTGTTGTGCATGACTCAGAGGACACTCGTGAGATAGCTGAGATAACTAGGAAAAGAATGTTGTTGAAAATGCAAAGCCCTCTATGTGTGGAAAATAAAGTTAGGATTGCCCCCCCTAGATTACTCGAAGGAGAACCTTCTTGCAACCTTTGCTCCACAAAGAAATCTGACCCCTAGAAACAATATTTTGGCCATAAGATGACAAGGACAGGAAAAAGGCTGAGACCTCATTCCAAAACTAATTCAGCATTGATATGATCCACCCAAACTACCTGTCAAAGCTTGTCCCTAGATTCATCCAACTAAAAGTCATGGTAAAGATTAATCTTATGTACTCACAACAACTTTTTACGGAATTTGGAAAACTTGCAAAAAGAGAATCACCCCAACAGGTGTTACAGAAGGGGAAAGAGGTTTTGAGCAAACGAAAAGATGTTACCTCACTGAAGTTATTCCATTTTTCAAAACTCTTAAAGAACACTTTGTAGGAGTTCAAACGGCCCTCTTTAAAGAAGTTAAAGTAATGGAAGAAATTTTTGATCAAATGAATAACGAAGTGGACAAGAATACTGTAGACAAGCAATGTGCTGAAATTGTAAAGAAAAACCTTCTCATTGAAAATGAGAATCTGATTGCTAATTGGTTGTCGAATCAACTGTTGTATGACATGGAAAAATCACGTTGTCTAGATCTTGAAGCTGAAATGTCTAAAGTTCATAATGAGTCAAAATATAATTTTCAAACTTGAAAAGGGAATACCTAAATTTGCAATTAAAGTATCAACAATCTCAGAAAGTTTTGATAATAAAAATTCACAAACATCACAGGAAGCTCCTGATTTTAACTCATTCTTTAAGATCAAGAATCTCGAACATCAGATTCAAGAAAAAGACAACGTGATTAGAGACTTGAAAGTTCTAGTCGCTAATGTGAATGACAGAAGTTGTGTGACTTATAATGCTAAAGATGTCACTACTCTTATTGAACAAAATGATTGCGTTAGAGTAGAACTAGAAAAGGTCAAACAACATTACAAGGAATTGTATGACTCCATTAAGATTATGCGTGCTCACACTAGTGAAAAGACATCTACCATGTTAAATGAAATTGAGAAGACTAAAGGTCAGATTTGAGAAGCAAATGTCTTGTTTTCACTATATCAAAGACTAGTGACTCTGTCAAACCAAAAAGTCGTGCGGCCTGCATGTATGCCATTGAGGTAAAAACCCATCGCCTCATCCCCTAAGAACAATATGGGGGGGAGTGCACATTTAAACTATATCCAGACCAATGCTTAATGAGAGTGTAGAAACATATTAGGGAGATTGTAGAGGAAGCTAGAGTAGTTAAACCACTCGATAATGCACTTAACTATGCAAGACAGTCACACTAAGCTATCTCAGAAATTGTTAGAATATGTGATTGGCACTTGAGCCCCAAAAAGTTTCAATTGAAAGAGATAAAAAGGCTCCCTCTACCCCGTAACTAGGAAAAAGCAAGTTACTTTTAGTGATAAACCAGGAACTTCATCTAGCAACACACAAAAACACGAAGTGCACCAGAAAGTTCAACAGACAAGTATCATAGTAATTTCCGTTCTACAGGAGTAAACACTTCCACCGAAGCAAGCGGATCAAGCTAAAGCATACAAAGAAAATAGGATCCCTGGCCGGCTAACGAGAGAGAGATAAGAAGAAAGTAGACATGACCACCTATTAGACAAATAAGTCCAGTATGGACAAAAGTGACTCGGTCTGATTCCTAGCATAGCTCTAAGCGTGTGTAATTGATTCGAATTCTGAATATGTGTGCAAAATGTGTAACAAATGCTTAAACTCTGCAAATCAACGAAAAGTGGTGTTGTTAATATTTGAGTTTAGTAAATGCAACCCACTCTGTTAAAATTGTTCTTGCGAATAAAGGGAAGCAGATTTGGAATACAAAAAGGCAAGCTGTCTGGAACAGTTTTGAAACAAGACCAAAAGGGTTTTGGAAAGCAATGGTCAATCTAGTGTGGATAGTCGTTGATCAATTGGTAGACCCACAGAAAGAAATTCACCTTAGAAAACTTTAATATGTGTTATCAATGGAGACCCCACAGAAAGAATTGCCTTAGCGAAATTTTTTGTGGGGCCCCCTTTAACTAAGCTTTCTGAGGAAATGTTCTACTCTATCTGCTAACCAACAAGACCCCAACAAAAATTGGGAAACCGATATTCCAAACTCTCCAAACTCGACTATTTTCAAATGCAGGTCGTACAGGTCATCCTTTGGTATCTGGACTCACCTTGTTCAAAACATATGATGGGGAATCGTTCAAAGCTCAAGAATTTTGTGGAAAAGTTCATCGAGACAGTCAGATTCGGGAATGATCACTTCGGAGCTATCATGGGTTATGGGGATTATGTTATTGGTGATAGTGTGATCTTAAGAGTATACTACGTGGAAGGACTTGGACACAATCTATTCTCTGTAAGGCAATTCTGTGATTCTGATCTTGAAGATAGCCTTCAGAAAGCCATACTTGGCTTTGTTCGTGATATTAATGGTGCTGACTTACTTAAAGGTATTCGTAGCACCAATTTGTATACGATATCGATTGATGATATGATGAAGTCTTCTCCAATATGCTTGTTGCCCAAAGCTTCCAAGTCCAAATCATGGTTGTGGCATCGTCGTATTAATACCACATAAACTTTGGCTAGAATAAATTGATCCTTGCTACTAAACGAACTGGTTAGATGTCCTACCAAATTGGAAGTTTTTGAAAAGATCATCTTTGCTCAGCCTGTCACCTTGAAAAAGCAAGAAGTTCTCCCACAAACCAAAAATCTAAAAATAACAATATGGATGTTATCCCTTCATACCCTCACATGGATCTGTGCTGGTCCAATGAAGTCCAAGTAATTAAAGGGAAGAAATACATTTTAGTCATCGTGATGAAACATTCTAATTCACACATGGGTAAAGTTTTTTGAGATCAAGGATGAAACTCCAGAGTTTTGTCATCAACTTTCTTAAGCAAATACAGGTTGGTCTCAACAAAACAGTCAGATACATCCGCACAGATAATGGAACGGAATTCGTCAACCAAGTTATGTCTGAATACTATGAAGGTGTTGGCGTATTTCATCAAAAATCTGTTCCGAGAACTCCTCAACAAAACGGCGTTGTCGAAAGACGAAATCGTACACTTGTGGAAGCAGCACGTACAATGATGATATTCTCAAAAGCACCGATGTTTCTATGGGCAGAAGCTGTAGCTACTGCTTGTTACACCCAGAACCGATCCCTAATTCATACTCGTCACAACAAAACCCCTTATGAGCTTGTACATGATAAGAAGCCTGATCTTACATTTCTCCGAGTATTTGGTGCTCTGTGCTATCCTATAAATGATAGCGAAGATCTAGGAAAATTTCAAGCCAAAGCTGACATTGGGGAGATTGATCGTTGGGTAGCTCCTAAGCCAGGAAGGGCTATAGAATCTACAACAAGAGAACTCGTCGATTAATGGAAACAATTCACGTCACATTCGATGAGATGCATCAGACAATGGCTCCTGTACGCATGAGTTCAGGACCCGAGCCTATCATTATGACCCCTGGACAACTCAAATCAGGGCTCGCTCCAACCGATAAAGAGCTGGAGATGTTATTTCAACCAATGTTTGATGAATACTTAGAACAATCTCGAGTCAATGAACCAGTACCTTCTGCTACTGCAGTTAACGCTCAAGTTGTTCCACCTGGTACATCTTTGTCTACAACAATTGCTCAAAGACGACCATCCTACAAGTGCTTCATTTCACACCGATATGCGATCATCCAGTCCGCATCAAGGTATTGCTGAAGAAAACCCACTCTCCACGAAGACGATCCCCAATCACTCACGGATGTTCTACAAATCCCCTTCTATTTAACCCTGTTACTGGAGAACTAGATTTGGTATAGTCATCATCTGGGAATGTTAATTCAGCGGAACCCAACCAAGTTAATCATGGGAATGTTAATCTACCACCAGATCATCTCAGAAGATGGACCAAAGATCATCACTCTGAAAACATCTTGTCAATACCCTCTTTATCTTTGTATCTACTAGAAACATTTAGCATCCGATGCTTTGGTGGTGCCTGTTTCTAAACGGAACTGTCTAAGAGAAAGTCGAACCGAAGAACTTCAAAATGGCCGTGATAGAAGACTGCTGTACAAGCCATGCAAGAGAAATCACTATATTTCCTGAGATCGACTTGAAGTATGTGGAATTTCAGTACCTGACTATAAACTCAGCTCCAATCTATGTTAAGGTTATCGCTCTCAAGTGGATCTACAAAGTAAAGCTGGATGAATATGGTGATGTACTGAAAAACAAAGCTCGGCTTAGTACAAATTGATTATCGTCACAGGAAGGTATTGATCTTAGAATCGATTGCCTCCAGTTGCACGAATAAGGCCAATCAGAATCTTCAGTTGCCAAATGGCCCCGCAACAAGAATATGATCATCCAATTAGATGGATGTCAAAACTGTTTTCTGAATGGTGATCTTCAAGAAGTCTGTGTCATCAGACCTGAAGAAGGATTTGAAGACCATGAATAATCCTAACTCACGTTATCGACTGAAGAATGCTCTTATGTCGAAAGCAGGCACCAAGGGCCTGGTATGACAACACTGATCCAAAGTTCCTTTGGCCAACAATTTCTTCAAGGGATCGTGGACCAACCCAAAATTTTTTAATTCACACGCAAATCAGGGCAAACCATTATTCTACTCTGTTTAAACATACGTCAGATGACATCATTTTTTGCCTTAACAAGATCATAATGCGTGTCACAGCATTTTCAAAAAGAAAATGAGCTCCAAACTATCAGATGTCAATGATGGGAAATAAATGTCATTTTATAGGACATACAAGTTTCTCAAGACCCAGAGGCATCTTTATAACCAAGCAAAAAATCTCTCAAGAACCCTTAAAGAAATATGGAATGGATCTCTCTTGACCCTGCGATACACCAATGGTGGAACGATGAAACTAGTAACGAGGATCTCATGGATCCAGTTGACAAGACCTCGATTTAGAGGAATGGTTGGCACCCTAATGTACCGTTTACAAGCCAGTAAGACCAGACCTTATTCGCTGTATGCCAATGGTAGCTAGATATCAGGCTAAGCCTACCAAAAATCCCTTGAAGCTATCAAACGAGTCTTTATGGAACTTGGAAAGGAACCATTAACAATGGGTCTTTGGTAATCCGAAAGACAACACCATGTCACGTAAAGCTTATGCAGATGCCGGATCATGCGGGATGTCAAGATTCAAGATGAATACGACGGGGAAAGTGCTCATTTCTTGGAGATAAGATAGGATAGCTGGTCATCAAAGAAGCACTGTAATATCAACAACAGAGGCTGAATACATTGCCATGGATCTGGATGTTGTGCTCAAATCCTTGTGGATGCGATCCACAAGCATCAAAGACTAACTACGGATTTGACTTCAATAAAATTCCTTTGTACTGTGATAACAAGAGTGCAATTGCTCTTTGCTGCAACAATGTCCAGCACTCTCAATCAAAACACATCGACATACGTCACCATTTCATCTAAGAGCAAGTGGAAAATAGAGTGGTTGAACTCTACTTCGTGGAAACGAACTATCAACTTGCAGACATTCTCAAAAAATCAATACCAAGAAACGGTTTGAGAATTTCTTCTTCCAGCCTAGGCATGAAGAGTTTGACCCCTGAAACTCTCAGACGCCTTCAAGAAGGAGAGGATGAGTAAACGAAATGCCTTATTTTAAATTAAAATTAATTAATAATAATAATAACAAAATACTTAGGAAATATTTTAAGTCATTTGGAATTACTAGGCTTGCAATTACTTCAAATTGCAACCCGGTTTGATGTCTGGGCATGGATTACTTTATATCCATGCTTTATGGGAGTAGAGTCAAATAATGGTGAGGGGAGTGCTATTCGCCTGATCTTTTCCTCTCAATCAACGACTACAGCTCTTTCAATAGAAAACGGGCCGTTGTTTGAGGGGGAGAGTAAATGGAAAAAATCTAAGGGGTTCTAAAAGACTGTTGAATGCTATGAAAGTGTAATTATAAGATGTTTGTTGTATTCTAATGGGTTAATATTTGAAGGGGAGTTAATTAATTTTAACTCAAAGGTCCAAAGTTATCTAGTGTTGTAATGTTTAGGGTTTAAAAAGCATTTGCTCTTTGTTTCCTAGCCTTATTTACCAATAGGGACTTAGTTGGCCAATTGCCTAATCTTAGAAAAGCCTTAGAAATACTTAAAACAAAAATAAAAGAAGATGGAAACCTAAGGGACTAAATCTGCCAACTTTCTAACTTAGGAGTATAAAAGTTGCGGCGAGTTGCCATTTGGTCAAACCTTTCGAAAATCGGTCAAAGATAAAACACACACACACACACTCGCAACTCGCCGCCAAGAACTAAGTCTCAAATCGCCGATTTTTAGTGTTTCTTGCAAAGGTAATCATCGATCCTTAATCTATATCATTTATTATGTGTGTATATCAATGGAATCGATCGAAAACACATTAAAAATGTAGAAAAATAGATCTAGGGTCCCGATACATAAAAAACCATTTAGTGTTGTAAGGTGTGCGTTAGATGCTGGGAATTGATTCATAAGTTTTATAATGAAAAGGTTGATGTGTGGATTCATTTCCCAAACATTAATGAAAGACTTGCCCTTGATTCTTACCGGCGGGTTGTAGTGTAAAAAATTAGATAATATGTGTGTTTGATGTAAAGAATGGTAGCAATGTATATCTATAGCATAGGAATGCCTTAGGATGTGATTAGTATTGAAATAAGAGGTGCGGGGTTTGAATCTTAAGAAACCAGCCCGAATGGCGAGTTGCGTGTATTTCTTAACGGCGAGTTGGTTATTTTATTATTTATTAATAAATTACTCAACCCGCTGGTTCATACGGCGGGTTGATTCATAGCGAGTTGGCCAACAGCGGGTTGCTTAAACGGCGGGTTGACTCAACAGCGAGTTGCCTAAACGGCGGGTTGACAAACCAGCGGGTTGACAACAGCGAGTTGCCTAAACGGCGGGTTGACAAACCAGCGGGTTGACAACAGCGAGTTGCCTAAACGGCGGGTTGACAAACCAGCGGATTGACAACAGCGAGTTGCCTAAACGGCGGGTTGACAATCCAGCGGATTGTTCAACAGCGAGTTGCCTAAACAGCGGGTTGCCTAACAGCGGGTTGCCTTATGGCGGGTTGTCTAAACAGCGAGTTGCCATAATTTTTCTATTATTTTAATCCAACAGGTAAACCGCCGTCTCTCGGCGGTTTGGTCGAATATTTTTATTCATTAAAATATTCAACCCGCTCCTTTTCGCGGCGGTTTGCTCAATTCTCCTAACGGCGAGTTGGCATTCTGCCTGGCAGCGGTTTGGGCTGAGTTTCATATTTTGGCCCATTGTGCCCAATAATCTATCAAGGCCCCTTCGAATGACCCAGTTGCTTTTCTAAAAACCCCATCCGGGCTTAGATAATAAGTAATTGATCCTGTTGGTTAATTAGTAGATTTTAATCAAACCAGAGTTACAACTGTTTTAATCAATCGCACAGTCACATGAATTTTATCAATTCTAACGTTCTCTCTAACTTCGTTTCTCTGCTATGTTTGTCTTCTTTGTTAAATGCTCTTTTGTAGAATACGATGGTAGAACAATATCTTCCCGCTCAACGTCCTACAAGAACAGATGAGCAGATTGTACCTCGCTCTTAGTGGTTAACAATCGGGAAAAACAACCTACTTTTCAATGCACAAAAGACTCAAAAGAACCCTATCTTTCAGATATCAATGGACATTCTGAGTAATACCAACTTCTTCCAAGCATT
>BQNB010046797.1:0-43498 GCA_026074375.1 Tanacetum coccineum
TAAAGGCTTATAAGAATAACTTGTGGTTTTTCTTCCCCAAAGTTCTTAAAATGATTAATTATACGTGTTCTCTTTAATTTTTACAAATTAGAGTTTTACTCTTAAAAGTCTAATCAACATATTTAGAAAAAAAAAGCTTTATCGATGAAGTCAACATCATTTATAAATAAAAAATTTAGTTCAAGTTTATACTTTGGTTTTCTAAAACGGAATTTTTCTATTTGCAAAAATAGTGTAAAAAATGTAGTTAAAAAAATGAAAAATGATGAAAAGAAAAAAAATGTAGTTGGTAAATAAAAAGGAAGCAAGTTATAAATCCTTAGTGTTAATAATAATATACAAACTCCATCGTAATAAAGTACATGGGCATTTGTCGGTTCGCTCCCGATGTGACATCGAAAGAAAGGATGGAGGATGTATATTTAGGATCGGTATCATAATAAGTACACTGACTCTTGTCGGAGGCGTGGCCGATGTGTCGTCGAAAGAAAAGTGATACCGGTTCCTAGCCTAATAATGTAAATAGTAATGATAATGTTGCAAGTTAGAAAATAAATAGTAAAAGTTTCATTCTCTAAAACCAAAGTATTCTTTTGAACCAAAATTTGCAAAAGTCTACAAGGCTTTTTCATCGGAAGTTCATGCGTTTCGATTATTATTCTCCGGATGGGGTCTCAAAAACCTTAGCACTTACCCGATGACGGTGGGATGCTAGAGAAGAAAGTCATTTATGGGACAAGTGAACCAACGATGTCTTAGCTAAGGAGGTTTTTGTTTGCTTTGAGTTGTGATCTTACTAGTGATTTACTATGTGATTAAAGTATTAGCCAAAGGCCCTTGTGTTAAGCTTAGTCGGATTTCAAGACTATTACAATATGTGGATTTAATGGTTTAAAATAATTTGAACACACGCACTTAAATATCTGATTCTATGTCGGGAAGAGAAATTCACAAGTTGTATTATAAGTAATCCTTAGCAATTTTGCTCGTACTTAACGGTGATCTTATTTTTAAGCTTAGTATGGGAAAAGTGAAAAATCGGGAATGAGGAAATTATCTTTTTAGACACTTAATTGTGATTTTTGTTCCATGATCCTTAAAGTTACCACCAAGGTAATGAAAACAATACATTATGTCACACTAGAATAAGTTGTAGTTAGGTAGTGTATTAAGAAAAATCATAAAAATGAAAAAATCTTTGAAAATGGGAAATCGGGTGTTTTATAACTTGTGATCTCTTAGCTCTCTCAACAAAAATCTTTGCTACTTTTCAAAGGTTTAGTTTGGGGAAGTTTCGAGGTATTTGGTTATAAGGCATGTAATATTGCGTGAGGACACGCAATCGTTTAGTTTGAGGAATTTTGATATACGTGTAATGGCGCAAAGGTTAAATTTAATTAACCCGTTTCAGTTAACAAAATGGCGCCACAACGGTTTAGTTACCTATCATCATCGTCCCAGACATGCCCTTCCTCATATCCAAAGGCTTCTCAAATTTTAGGGGCATAAAGGAAATTCATGGGATCAAGTACACCTTGGCAGGTTAAAACGTCATCAAACGTACCCTATTGGCTAATCCCAACAAGGAATGACACGGTGGCAAATGAAGAAAGCACAAAATTGATGGGTTTTACACTTGACTCACTCTCATAACTGACATAAAGTGTCTCACAACGGATTGCCAAGCTGGCAATCCGTGTAAGTGATCTAAGGGTGGAGAATCATGATCCAATCATTGAGAGAATCCAATGGCAGAGATTAGAAGGAGCGTGGGATACAAGCAACGGCCTAGAAGCTTCTTCAACTGGCTATAAAAAGCCCACACATCTCACACACACATATCTTCTTTTCCCTTTTTACTCCTAGTTTAGCTTAGAAGATTTTAGCTTATTGTAATTTCCTTTTAAAATTTCTGTTGTAATTTTCTTTTAAATCATGTAATCAAGTTTTATTTTAATGAAATCTAGTCTTACTCTTAAATACTTTGTCATAAGCTCTTATTTCTTCTCAAATGTTAAACTATTGTTCTAATAAGCTCATATAAGCTCTTACTAGTCTATAAGCTAGTAATTGAGCTAAATCAGACCTTAATCTACTTAAGTCTTATAAACTAGTTTAAAACCTTAACTATTTTGGACCTAAAAGCTTTGGAATGGGATTCAATCATGAAAGGAATCCCAAGGACTTTTACTAGCTAGAGTTGTAGATAAGCTTAAAGAGCCTAAAAGCTTCTGTTGAGCTGAAGCATTCTGTAAGTCTTCTATTTATTTTTTTTGTCTTTTAAGTTTTAGCTTAAATAATTGCTTATTAGTGTAAACTGCTTATTTGCTTATTCTGCCTGTTAATTAGTGCTTATTTGTTCTTATTTTAGCTATTTAAGTGAGTTTGCTTTCCTGTTTCTAGATTTTATAGTTTAAAACTTATGCTAGCTTAATCTGTCTTAAAAAACATAAAAATCCAAAAAAATTAGTGTAGATCTTAGTTTGTTAATTCTAGTGTTATTGGAGGGGGGGGGCCTTATGATTTATGTTTATAAGGTTGTTATAGCTAATGAGTAGCTGGTATTAAGGTTTTGTTTATTAAATTTTAAATATCTAAAGCTTAAGAAATCTGTACATAGTAGTTAAGGGGTGTTTGTTAGTTTGTTTACCACCAGAAGTTAAAGGAAACATGAAATTTTTTTTAGATAGTTAGATTATTGCAATTAATAACAGTTTTATGAGTAGGTTTGAAGTCATTCAGTTTAACGTTTATGATGATTTTGTGGCTTATTGTATCTGTCTCAGCACCAGGGGATTTTTCCCTTTGATTTTGCTTGTGAAAATTTGAACCAAGCCATCCAAGGCTTGGTTTGTGTTTGCATTGTGTCAAGTAACACTCACTTAGAGTGTTTAATGCAGGTTTACCCCAAGAGGTAACCTGCAATTGCATTTACTTCCTTTTAGCCTATATAAACTGCTGTAGTATACTTCACAGTTATTTACTGGCCTCCTTTTAACTTTTAAGAATTAGTTGTATAATTAGTTTTTAGATTTTAAACATTCAGTAGACACTTAGGTTAAATAAGCTTAATGTAGATGAAAACTTGTTTTCTAATTCTGTAGCTTATTTACTTTAGGACATTTGCTGTCAAAAAAGTTCATAAAAGCCTCAAAAGGTCAAAAACAGTAGTAAGTAAATTTTAGATTATAAATTTAGATTTTAATCTTGTTTAGGCTCATTTTCTTTAATTTTTAATTGCAAAGCTATTTCAGTGGTACAGTGTCTCAAAAGCTCAGTTTCAGTAGTAGCTTATTGAGCTTTGTGCATAGCTTGATTTTGGCTGTTTTGAGTTTTTATACCTGAGTATGCTGTTTCAATCCTAGATTTAGAGTCTTGTAGTGTTTTTAGCTTAGTAGCTTTTTAGGATTCAGGCTTACTGCATTTATAGCGGAATCTATAAAAGTTTTTTGGATTTGGAAAATGAGCTTCAATATAAGCTTTGTACAAGTGTTTAAGTCCAAACAAGCAAAAGTAAAGCTTAAAACTCACTTTCTGAGGACAGTTTCTTTATAAGCTCTTAGAGAGCTTATTTTTCATTATTGCTTATACTTCGTTTCATTAAAAATGCTTATAAATATGCCTAAAGACTAAGTTCGCTTTTAGATTTTGTAAATACGTGAAAAAATACTAAAATAGCAAAAAGGGGGTGTGCTAGTTCTGAAACCCACCGACCCTCTGTTCATTTACCCACGTGTTATCCATTGGCTTCAATAGCTCATCCATTCATGTCCTTCACCATTTAATACTAGTACACTTTTTCATTTCTTAGTTGTCTTAAAAGCCGTAGCTTATTCAAGCTTTTTAGAGCTTATTCTTTAAGCTGGGATCTTAGTTTTATTTTTCACTTGTTCTTTGTAGCTAGTTGGATTTTCCCTGAATTTTTGATAATTTTCCATAAAGTATATTATTTTTAATCATTTTTCTAAAGTTTTTATTTTCAAAAAATCATAAAAAATATCAAAAAGTTTTATAAAAATTCAAAAAAATAGTTTTTAGCATTAGATTAAATACTTTTAGGTTTACATTCAAAAAACATCCATTGTTTCACCACTTTTAGTTTAAATTTTCATATTTGGAGCTTCTTTTTTTAATTTTAAAAATAGGATTTTAATTTTAAAAATAGTAAAAAATAGTTTTTCTGAGTTTTTATGTTATTTAGACTCTTCTAGTTTTTAAAAATCATTTTTCTTAATTGTTTAGGACTTAATTTGCTATTTCTCTAGAGGATTTTTTAGATTAAATGAGTTTTTAAATTCATAAGAAATCAAAAAATTATCAAAAAAATATTTTTCTTTTCCTAAAATTTTCGATAGTTGTCCTACTTTAGGTTTATAAATTTGGTTTGCAAGATTTGAGTTTAATTTTGTCTTATTTTTGCTTAATTGTCGCGTTATATTTGTTCACCGTTCATTGTTGGAAGTTTTAATTGCTGTTTAGTTGTCATTTTAATTGTTGCTTATATTTAAGTAGTTATAGATACTCAAAAATATCTTTTCCTAATATCAAATATAATCCAAGCCAAAAGCAAGGTTTCATTTTCCATGATCGTTGGGGGAAACGACCCAGGGTGATATTCTTTCCGGTTAATTATTAGTATTATATATTATATATTTCTTTTAGAGTGAGCTTTTCTTAAAGGAGAGACTTTAGGAAAGTTCTTAATTGCTCTTTTGGAATTATTATATATTTTATTATGTATAAAACTCTACATCAGTTTTTGGCGCCGTTGCCGGGGATCGAACCGGGTCACTCCTTCCGTTATAACTCCATTTTTAGCGTTTTTTATATCCACGGTTTCCTATTGATATGATCTATCATCATAAAATATTTATATATTTTTATCAGATTCGAACAGTAACAGTTTTTATAAAATAAATTATATAAAAACACTTTTATATATTTATTTATCGTAATCTCGTAAAAGTCATAACTTCTTCGTTATAGCTTCGTTTTTCGAGTTCATTATATGCACGGAATCCTCATGAAATGTACAATTTAAATCAATAGGGTGTATAATTTATAAAAATTCTTAGGTTAACAGTATATACAAACTGTTTGAATTTAAGTTTTATAAAATTTGTTTATAAACTTTTGACATAATTAAATTATTACAAGTCCTCTAATTTAATTAATAACACATCTTTCACATACATCAAATCCTCAAATTTATGTTCATCATTCTTGAATCCAAAAGTCCAAATGAAATGTCCTCACCAATTACTTATTTATAAACTTTATAAATAACTTTTAACCATTAATTTATCAAATAACTTTATAAATTAATTAACACTTGTATAACATCAAATAAAACATGTTCTTGCATCCAACATATTTAAACCTATCATTTGTCTTCATGTGATAAGGATTTATTTGATTTTAAATATGTTTGTTTGTATTTATAACTTCTTTAGAATAAAATCTTAAGTGGCGCGATTAACAATATAACCATATGTAGATCAAACATGAAGTAATCACAAAAGTATAGAGATTATAATGGACTTATATGAGTGACTGAGATGTAATCCTCAATCAAAAAATACCTTAGTTTCTTCAACCCGAAATCCTTTTTTTAAACCCTTGATTATCAAAACTCTAGCTTCTAAATTACCTTAATACACCTTAGATAGTAACCCTAATGATACTTGTATGATTATAACCTTGCTAGAATCAAAAACTCTGAAGTCCCTAATTATACTATTTGAGTCGTTTTGTTTCTCCGTCCCCTCTATTTTTGTGGGTTTCAATGGGAGGAACAAGAGAGAGTTTTTGGTCATTTGCTAGTTGTAAGAGTGTGTATAAGTCTTACATGGTGCTTCTTTTTATACTAGAAGTATTAGGATAAACCATTTGCAAAACAAGGGAGTTTATTGGTAATGGTACAAGAGTGTAAGGTGCTCGCTCATCCCTAGGGAGGATGAGGTGACTTAGTGCGAGAAATTGATTTAAACACATGTGCAATTTTTATTTGGATGTGAGATTTGAATTGGGTTGTGTTTTATTCATTTTGTATCCGGCCCTATGTGGTTTATAGGTATAGAAATGATTTAATTTTTGTGTATTGGATATTTTTTTGGGTATAGATATGTATTGGTGCTTTCGTGTATGCTTAATGTATTTTATTGCGAAATGTAAACGTTTTAAGCAATGAGATCCAAATAAAAAACATGAAAGTTATAAATTATCCTCGTAATAATATATAACACTTGCTTGACGTAAATGGTTTTACTTGTTTGATGTCCGTATACGTCGAATGGTGATTTTTAGTTTACCTGATTAACTAAAACGATTGAAATTAAAAGTAATTGCTGTAAAAGTTTTAAAAATAAGTAGTTGAATATTCATTGACGTAAAATGACATGAAAATGCGAATTGTTACAGTCTCCCCGTGTTAAAAGATTACGTCCTGAAATTTAGGTTTTAGTTGCCTTTCGGAATGATGTTGGTGGAAAGGTGTGGGTCTCAATTCCTTGATGGTGGTTAAACTTGCCGGCGGATTGTCCTAGGGTAGCTAACGATGCGTCTTCGACTTTTTGGCTTAAGATTTGGTATAAGATGACGTCAACTTTATAGTAAGATAACGTAAGAGTTTACTTAGTTATTATGATTATTAGCTCGGTTCTTCGTGATAAATACGTTTTATGAATACGCACATAAAATTTTTGTTCTTCAAGAATATCGGTAGAAAATCGATTTTTGACAAAAGTTTCTAAGGTGACTACTTCTCAGCATGGCATGGTCCTTCCTGAATTATACATAGGTGATCATGCTAGGTATATTTTAGGGCTAACGATGTGATGCTCATTTTCGCCAACATAGTTACAAATAATAGTTTATAGTATGAAAGCAACTGCTAGTTTATATTTGCGAATAAATAACGAGATAGTTTCTAAGGTGATGGTAAAGTGATTGTAAGGTACTTTATAAAATGTTAGTGAAATAATTTTGTTAACGATAGTGAAATGGTTTATCATGTGATAGTGAAATGTTTTATAGTCATGATGCTTCAGAGAGCGGTTTGCATGAATGAATGGAAAATTGAAGTAAAATTGATGAGATTTTCCCAACACATTAATCGATAGATAATTTGAAATCATTCATACAATACAACGAGAATTTAAGAGAAAATACAACGAGAATCCCTAAAGAAATAGAGTCAAGCATTGATATCATCTTCCATGTTGTCAAGGTCTTGATCAGTTTCTCCTCCTTATACGGCATACACCATTCCACGTGCTTCAGTACCTCCAACTTGGTTTACCTGGTTCTGATTCTTCAAACTCGGGGCAATCACTTCTGTAGTGCCCTTGATCCCACATTCTTAAGAGGTGCACGGGTTCTTTGATTGTTGAGTAGTGCAGGACTCCTACAGTTCAGGTCAAATGACCAACCCTCCTTCGCAGTTTGCACATTTTCGGTGCATGGGCCATTGTGGTGAAACTTGCACTTGTTGCACAACGGTAGAGTCTCAGCATACTCCTTCTTCCACTTAGACCCAGCAGAATAAGCCCTTGCTACATTTTGCTTCTTAAGAGGTTGTTGTTGAGCTTGGTTGTCGTTATCAACTTTCCTTTTGTTCTCGCCTGACGGTCAGCAAAAGTACAGATCTTCTGATCTATCAGTTTAGTGGCAAACTCAATTGCATCCTGCATTGTCTTGGGCTTAGATGCCATCACACTTCCCTGAATCATGTCAAAAAGTCCACCGACATACTTCTCGACCTCATCAGATTCTTCAGAAAACATTCTTGAGCACATCAGTGCCAACTTTTTAAAACGTTGGTTATAGCTCAACACATCAGTACCTTTGACTTTTAGATTCCAGAGTTCAATCTCTAGCTTCTTGATCTCGCCTCTTGGGCAGTACTTATCAGTCATCATCTTTTTCAATGTTTTCCATGGCATGCCATATGTTGTATCATGACCAACAGTCTTGACGTAGGAATTCTACCATGTTAGAGCATTTCCAAGGAGAGTGAAAGTAGCAAATTTGATCTGGCACGTGACGGTGTAGTTGCTTATATGGAAAACATATTCCATTTTTTCGAACCACTGAGTTAAACTAACAACTCCTTCAGTACCCTTGAAATTAAGGGGTTGACATTTCAAGAAGTCACTGTAAGTGCACTGACGAGCAGCTCGCTCTGTCCTTTTGCTGCCAGTTTCTGAATCATGGCTGTCATATCTATTTCTGCTATTTTTTGCTTCGTGTTCTGCCAATGCGTCGGACACACTTCGGGCTACCAGTTCCTTAATGGCGGCATCAGACATAGGGGTGGTGGTTCTCTTTGGATGCATTTTCTTCAAAATCACAAAAAATATAATACACGTTAGATTTCATGCAATCATAAACGCGACATGACATATGCACAATAAATAAAATGAGATCACAACACACAGTGAAATATACAACCGAAGTGAGATCAATAATGATATAAATAAATCATCATTCATACATAACAACATCAATAATCATACTTGATAGTTCTGATTACAACATGATCAGTACAGATGAGATAAAAAATGAAAATACGATCCTAAGGCAATGCTAGCTGGGAGTTACCCATAATACTTAACATGCCATACAAGATAGCTAAATGATGACAAAAGATCCATACAGCCTACTAGCTGGGAGTTACCTATAAAACTTAGCAGGCTATACAGGATAACTAACAAATGATACAATATTAACAGCTACTACCAGCATCAGCTGGTCCATCCTGAGGTCCTGCCTCTGCAGTGCGCACTAGCTCTCTAAACATGCCATGCTCGTGCTGAATGTGGCTCGTCAGTCTGTCCTCATCTCTAATCCTCTACCTCTGTAGTACATTGACATCCCTCTGCAAAGCTCTAATCTGGGCCTCCATGGCCTGGCTCCTACTCTTAGAGTGATCACATGCCCGACGAGCATCAGTAGCCTCACGTTCATAAGAAGAAGCCATCGAGCGAAAGTACCTCCTCTTTCTCGTAAATAAAGAAACTTAAGCTCTCAACAAAGGCTGGTCAACCTGTGCATCCTCATAACGTACCTGGAGATCATAAGTCTCCTGCCTATGAGTGGTAGCAAGATCTGTAACCCTCTCACTGACCTCCTCTACGGCGGTCATCGCTTTACTCTCATAAGCACGGATACTAGCATTCACAGTATCAATAAATCCATAGTCAACCCTATAGGCTAGAGTATATCCAGTCTGCCTATCAGTAGCAGCTGACGAACTCTCCCCAACCTTAAACCTACCAACAGGAGCAGTGAAACGAGCTCTCTTTTGAAGCAGCATGTCTGCCTCGGGAAGATCATCTCTATGAGTAGTAGATGGTAGCAACAGGGGTGGTGATGGTATCTCTGATGGATGGTGGGTGGATGGTGATGCACCTCTTAATCGAATCATGGCCGCTCTGTAGCCTAGTGGTGCCTCAGCATAGGTAGGACTAGTATGGGTAGGTAGTGATGGTAGTGGTAATGGTGGTGAGGGAATCTAGGTCGACTTCCTCTAGAAGAAAATAATTATATCCTGTGAAGGGAGATGATGGTCTGAAAAGAGGAAGAAAACGCTCGGTCTAATAAGGAGATGGATGCACTCGCTAATCACCAAACGAGAAACCGAGAACTTCTTGAGAATACTCCTCACAAGCCATATCAATGAGGTCAATTCAGTTAATCGAATTATCATCATAATTAGAGGAGTATCTCGAAGTTTGATCAAGATTGAATGTTACGGCTTCTTTTCCAACACGAAGAGTTAATTCTCCTTTGTAAACATCAATCAAGGCACGTCTGGTCTTTAAGAAGGATCTCTCGAGAATTAGGGGAACTCAGGGATCGGCATCAAAGTCTAACAGACACAAAGTTGCCAATTGGGAACTTTCCTACTTTTACGTTAGACATCTTCGCGATAACCGATCGACAAAATTGACCGGCAATCCAGCAGTTCGAGATGCATTGCAAGTAGGAGTGAGTTCTGGAAGAGAAAGCTTTTTCCACAAGGATAATGGCATGATATTTATGCTAGTGCCAAGATCGGCCAAGGCTAAGCACTCTTCCATTCCCGGAAAATCACATGAGATGAGAAATTTGTCGGGGTCTCCAAGTTTTTCAGGTAACTTATTGAGGAGGACCGCCGAACAATGCTCATTTTAACGTGTGTTTTTAGCCTACTTCAAACAATTTTGTACCGTTATTTGTGCAACGACACTCTTATTGGTCGAGGCAAACTTAGGAATGAGAATGAGAGCATCCGCGAAGCTAATGTCGAAACGCAAATCTTAGAAGATTTGGTAAAATTTCTCCATTTGGTTATTGGTATTTTCACGGAGCTTTTGGTCCATAAGTCTAGACGGATATGGAATTGACGGTTTTGGGTTAGGCTTCGGCGCACCTAACGGAGCAAACAACGGGCTTAGAATTAGGTACTTGAGTTTCAACTTGGACAACCGGAGATTGGACGTCTTTGGTACTTTCGTTATTAGTAGGATGCTCCGTGTCCTTTGTCACCTCGGTTTCACATTCTACTACTATAGGAGAAGAAGAAAAAGTAGTAGGAATTGTGGGTCCCTTATAAGCAACACCACTTCGGGTGGTGATACCTTTCAAATCTTCCCTCGGGTTACTAACGGTGTTACTTGGAAGAGTTCCCGAACCCGAGGATGAAGCGGTATTCATTTTCATGAATTACAATGAGTTCCAATTTTGTTTGCATGATTTGTCAAAATGACATCCTTGCCTTCATATAGCGCGAGAAATTCGTTTTTGTTGCAACTTGTCAGTTGAGGAATCAGAGCCTTGATGAAACCAAGATGTAAGCGGGGGCTTTATAACCGACCTGGTTTTGAACATGAATTAGCTCCTAGGAAAAATTGTTTCGTTCCATGGGTTTATTTCCAAGAATGTTTCTTGATTCTATTTTTGTAGTTTTGATTTTGATTGCTTAGGTTTTTGATTCTGATTAAACCCTGGTGGTCCGAGATAATTGTTCGAATGATAGCTAAGCAGATTACGATTACATTGAGGTTGGTAAAAATTACCACCTTGATTATAGGCTCCCACAGCATATACGTTCTGAGTTTGTCCAACGGTGGCTGGACAATCATTATAAGCATGTGGACGACCATAAGTTTCGCAACTCGGTGTTACGGAATTAACTTGTTGGTTTGTTTGAAGCATTTTCATTAAGTTCTTGTTGATTTCTGCCATTTCAAGCTTAAGGGCTACTATTTCTGGATTAGAAGAATTGATAGAACTAGATGACGTCACGTCCGTTGGCTAAAGTGTCGCCAATCAGTGTGGTTAGCGTCAATAAATTATCGATTAGATCATAACACTCTCGGTCGCTTTTCATAAGGTCACCTCCGCAGCACATTAATGGTATACGAGCTTAAAAGTTAACCCGTTATAGAAAGTAATCTATTTGTGTGATGGAGTAACAAGTGTGGTTAGGACATCGATCAATTGAAAGATTGTAACGTTCCCATGCTTCGAATAACGATTCATCGGGTTCTTGACGGAAATTCGTAATATCATTTCTCAACTTGGTCACCATAGAGGGTGGGAAGTATTTTCCAAGAAAGATTTTTGCCATTTGGTCAAAGGTGGTGATAGAATTCCTTGGCAAACGATCAAACCATTCGGCGGCACGATGTTGCAAGGAGTAAGGGGGAAAGATATAGACAAGAGAGCGTCATCTCCGGAGAACCCGCATACACTTCATACTTTGGGTGTCATGCTAATAACTTGTCAAGATGCTTTGTTGCATCATCACCCATCCACGAAATGGACACGAATTTTGAACTTGTTGAATCATGTCATTCTTAAGTCCAAAATTCGTTGCTTGAATTGCAATCGGGGCAATTGGTCCACCTCGACCATTCAAAGACGGTTGGCACAACTCCTCCATCGTTCGGAGGTCGGGAACGGGTAGACCGCCTCCCGCGGGAGGTGGTCCATCATCACCGTTTCCGTTAGCGGCCATGTTAATTTCCTCAAAATTGTTCAAAAGATTAGGATCAACGCGAGTTCTTCTTCGGATGGTACGTTCGGGATCTTCGAGAGGTCGAAAAAGATTCCTAGTCGAAGATCGAGTGCTCATGCACTAAAAAGAAATATAAAAAGAGAAATTATACTCATTAATTTTTTTTTTGGTTTTTTTTTTGTTTTTCAAAAATTGATTCACAAAGATTTATTTTACTAACGACACTGTGAAGAAGACAACTTACCCTAATAATCAACAAGCTTCCGTAGCTCTCTAAAATGAAAAACGCACAAAGGAGCTGAGCAGTGTGAAAGCGCGAAGCAACTAAAAACCTACTCCTTATAAGGGCACAGTTCGTAATGAACGACCTCCTTATACCCCTCTTATATTTTGTTTTAACTATCAAGTTAAAGTCCGTACCTTCGCAAGTTACACAAAAGGCAGGTTTTTGATCTTTGGTTCGGGAACTTATTAATGATAATACTCAAAGTTGAGAGTATTATATGATTGATTCATTTTATTTATATATAAGGACAATTTTTTTATATTTTTGATTTTTTTTCTTGTCTTATATATATAATATTAAAAAGAAAAAGAAAATCTTTTTTTATTTTTTTTATAAGAAAATAAGCAAAATAACTTCACATGGAAGGATCTTCAAAGCACTAATTGTCAAACGCAACGACAATCGCTTACACTCCTCCCCAGCAGCGGCGCTAAAAAATTGATTTCTATCTTTTAGGGTATATAAATAATAATATATATTATAAATATAATATTACTACTTATATATTAACCAAACCAAATCAAGTGTCCCTTGAAAAGGTTCAAAGAAAGAAAATCAATAAAAATCGAGAAGTAGTAAATGATATATCTCTATTCATCTGGGTCCGTTTATCCCCAACGAGGAATGCCAATGGAAAGCAAGGAGAGTCATTTGGATATTTGATGTTTGAATGACAAAGATTTGATTGGATTTCTAAGTCTACAGGAAAATTAATGCAATCTACACTAAAAACAATCAAGGCAACACAAATTTAAACTAAAAATGCAAACGGGAATCCTAAAAAAAACGGGACGAACATAAAAATCCTAATTTATCAAAATTAAATCCGAAAATATCTTATAACTTTTATAATCTTAATTAAACAAAAAAGCATGAAACTAAGAAAACTAATACCAAAAACGAAAGCGAATTACCTTAAAAAACAAACGAAAAACGTGAACGGGAACTAATCTCGATTCTTTAAAAATTCCCAAAATTTACAATTTTAAAAAAACCCTACGAAATAAATAGAATATTCCTAAGTTCCTAAAATTGATGAAAAAAAACTTTCTAAAGAAGAAATTAGATTTTTTTGACTTTTTTATAATTTATTATATGTTAAAAACGATTTTAAAGAAATTAAATGATTAAAAATACTAAACTAATTATAAAAATTCTGAAAAAATTAGCAAAAGTAGCTTGAACAAAGCTTATCCTAAGAAAAATAAGCTGGGTATAACAGCTTATCAAAATAAGCTGTTAAAAAGCTAAAACGGGCTTATAACTAAATGGGCCAAAAAGGTAATAAAAGAATAAAGTGTGCAACTTCTAATGGAAAAGACCCAAGGGCAGAGTGGTGAGGGGTGTGTGTGTTAAAACGTTTGGTGAGTGGGGTTGAGGTCCCGGGTTCGAGCCTTGGCTCACTTGGGACTTCCCCTATTCCCAAACGTTTTTGTTTTCCATTTTTTTTACAACTTTTTAGATAAGCAATAAATAAGCAACTTTTACAAAGACACCTTTTTTAGAAACCACAAATAAGCACAAAAAATAAGCTGTTAAAGTGACAGAGTGCTTAACTTAAAATAACTAAAACTGTTTGCATTTTCTAAGGGAAGTAAGCAAATGAAAAAGGGAAATAAGCTAAAACAGGCTATAAGCTACACCTAATAAGCTCTATAGAACACAAATAAGCAAATGAGATAAACTAAATCTAGCTTAAAATGACAGAATACTTAAAAAGCTATAATACTTAAAGTTTCTAAGCTAAAATGCAAATAAGCTCAAATAAGCTCTGTCCTAAGTAAAATAAGCTAAAGTAAGCTAAAACTAACCTAATAAGCAGATATAAACCTAAATTAAGCAAAAATAATAAGCAAAAAGCATAGAAAAGGCAAATAAGCACTTATGCCAAAAACAGTCACCCAAACAGACCATTAAGGATCCCTTTTAGGGCTTAAATTTTAAGGCCCCCCCCCCCCATAAAAAGAAACAGAACCTTATGGCTTAAGGGCTTATATGCCCTTAAAGTTTGAACAATAAGCTTCTTAAATCAACAAGCAGAAAGGAATTTGAAACAAAGATAAGCCAAGAAAAATGCTTATTAAAAGGGCTGTTTTCACTCAACACATGCTGCTTTTTATTTTTGAAAGATGAAAAATTTTGAGCTTAAAAATAAGCCAACAAGTAGGACGTTATGAGCTTAAGACCTCAAAAAGATCTAAATTGGACTTCAAAGAACTTATATCAACATTCAAAAACCATTTTGAATTTAGGAATAAGCCAGAAAAAGAAATTGAAAAAGCTATTTGTTTTAACACTTAAACAAACTCAAAAACATCATAAAAACTTGACATACAAAGATCTAATCACACAACTAGTTAAATGAGCTTATGAGTTCACAGATTCAAACATTGGGTTAAACAAACTATGATTTTGAGATTTAGAACTTAAAAACTTAAACAAACTAAATTATATCACTACCTTTACCTAATTAAAACTGACTCAAGAACACAAAGCTAATTTTGACCCATTTTCACCCATTTTCATAGTTAAACCAAACACCCCTTTAAGTGACAGGATTCAAATTTTAACTTGATAAATGTTGATTTAAGCCACAACTTGCCAAGACGAGATGTTAAATAAGCTATTATGACAATATTAAGCAAGTTTCAACAGCCAATAAGCACTTAAATGAGCTAAATCAGATTATGCAAACATTTAAGCTACTTAAGACAGAATTTTGTAAGGCAAACTTCAAACAAATGAAAGTTTTAACTAAAAGACAAGCAAAATAAGCCTTAAACATTATAACTAAGCATAAATAAGCAAGAATAAGCAGAAAGTAAGCAAAATAAGCTATGCTATAGTAAATAAGCTAAAATTTGAGAAATGGAAACTTACAAGAGCCCTTGCTTAAATAGGGCAAACAAACTTATAAATAAGCTAATCTACAAGCTTTAGCTTGTCAAAGACAAGCTAGTAAAAGCAATATAAGCCCTTCCCTTTTTGGCTTATCTTCCAAAGAGCCTTTTGAGTGGATTTTAGTAAAAAAGGACTTAAACACTTTATACTATGGAAAAGTTTAAAGTGCTTAAGTAAAACAGCTTAAATAAGTAAGTAATAGCTTATAAGAGATTACTTTTAAAACAATGGAACATGAAATTTAAAAACACAAAATTTAATCATAAAACCTAAATTTTTCATTAATTCTTAAAAACAATACAAGGATTGAATAAAAGATTACAATAAGCTAAAATGTAAATTAAATAAGCTGTAAAAAGACTAAAACTAAACTAGGTGCCCTTTTGGCTTAGAAACGTCCTATTTATAGAAAAACATTAAGGTCTTCAGTCCTTGGATTTGTGTTTCTTCACTGAGTCATTTGAGAGATGTGTTTCTTGTGTGAGTGAGTTGCCAAACTCAATCTTAGCCATCCAATATGAGTAGAGCCCAAGTCAAATGATCATAGCCCTTAATTTTCTTGTCCTGTTCATCAACGATTGGGGCTTGAGGGGATTGCCAGCGTGGCAATGAGCCCATGTGATGGTAAAGGGATGGTTTTGTTTGTATGTTGCAGGGGTGAGAGGAAAACGATGAACAATATTAATGGTGATTTTGGCAGGAAGTTTGGTTTTTGTTTTCTATCCCTGTTTTGGTGATAACAGGGTATGGGTTTGGGAAAATGGCAAAACTAGCCCTTGAATTTGATAAGAGTGTTTGCAAGTTTAGTCCATGTGGTGTTATAACTTTAGGGGAGTTGGCAGGAAGATCCCCTCAAGGTTATATGTCTTATTTCATGAGTGGTCCTTGGGGACTTAACAGACTTAACAATTGAGGCTTTTGGGCTTAATTCTTGTTAAAGGAGAATTGGGCTTAACATTGGGTTGATTATGTGCTTTGGGCTCTAAATGGTTTAATAACCATTTAAGTCTTCATGTATTACCTTAAATTGGGCTGACGCCGACGCCATTATAAGGGTACGGGTGGCCTAAAAATAATAATCTATCATTACGAACTTCGGGCTTGACTTTGTATCGGGTTGACTTTGGTTGAATTTTTGACTTTGACTTTTTGACTTCTTACTCTCTTTTCTATTCCGTACTCGGTTTTGTCTATTTTGGCTTTGTTTTTGTCTTTTTCTTAGATATCCGTTACCTACACAATATTGATGCAAAACATATAAATACGATGTATTTTTGGTACGTTTTTGGTCATTTAAGCACGTTTTTAATGGTCAAAGGTATGTGTATTTAAACACATACCACCTGTATGTATGTTTAGCTGATTCAAGAGCTGCTAGATTATGTAGAGATACCTTCCCTGATATCCACAAACCTAGTGAAAATTAAGTTTGCTTTACGCCTATTAACAAGAAGAAAATAGTTCGATTTGCTAACACTGTCACATCATCAAGCAACATTCCCAACATGACTAACAGACCTTCATTGCCTTCTATAGGAGTAAAACCTTCTACTAGTGCTAACGGATCAAAGCCTTCAGGCAATACAAAGAATGATAGGATTTTACGACCACCAAGTAGTAATGAGAAGAATAAAGTAGAAGTCCTATCTAGGAAAGTTAAATCTAAGTTTTATAAACAGAACTCTGATTCTAAAAATGTCTGTAATGAACATGTTAAGCATCCTTTTAAAGGTGCTCAGGCTCTTTATTCTATATGGAATAAATGTTTGTTTGATGTTAATCATGCTATGTGTTTAATTGATCATGTGAATAGTATAAATGTGCGTGCTAAATCTTCTTCTAAGAAAAATAAAAAGAGAAAAGAATGGAAACCTACTGGAAACATGTTTAACTCTGTTAGATATAAATGGAAACCCACCGGAAGGAATTTCTCCTTAGTTGGAAATGCGTGCCCTTTAACTAGTATTACTGCCACTAATAAAGTGCCTCGTTAGGGTTCCCAATGTCCTCTTGAAGCATTTCCCCCCAAAACTAGTAGTAAACTTGAGTATATACCATGAGACCTAAAGTACCTAAGTCTATTCAAAATAGCAAACCTAAGGTTGCAAAATCTATGACTGCTAACAGAATGGAACCCGGTACATCTCGGGGATCTGATACTTCAGATGCTCCATCTTCTTCTTCTCTTATCAACTGCAGGTTGTCCAAATTGTTTTGTGGATTTGAACTCCACAGGACTCACAAGCACATGACTGGAGATCGCTCTCAGCTCACCAATTTCATTCATAAATTTCTCAGTACTGTCAAATTAGGTAACGACCAAGTTCTAAAGATTATGGGGTATGGTGATTATCAGAAAAGGAACATCACAAATCAAAGGTTAATTATGTGGAAGGACTAGGACATAATCTATTCTCAGTTAGTTAAATTCTGTGACCCGAATCTTGAAGTAGCCTTCCGAAAACACATATGCTTTGTTCGTAATCTGGAAGGTGTTGATTTACTTTCAGGATCTCGAGGAAGTAACATGTACTCTCTATCCATTAGGGATATGATGGCATCTTCTCCTATATGTCTCTTGCCAAAAGCCACAAAGACTAAGTCATGCTTATGGCATCGTCGTCTGTCTCATTTGAATTTTGGTGCTATTAATCACTTGGCCAAACATGGTCTAGTGCGTGGTCTTTTCCCAAGACTCAACTTTGAAAAGGACCATTGAATCTGCATGTGCTATGGGAAATAAGAAGAACCAACACCATAAACCCAAATCTAAGAATACCATCAAGAAAAACTATATCTTCTACACATGGATCTTTGTGGGCCTATGCTGTGTTTCAAGCGTAAATAGAAAAAGTAGATCCTCGTCATTGTGGATGATTACTCTCGGTTCACATGGGTGAAGTTTCTAGCATCAAGGATGAACTCTCTGATTTTATAATTAATTTTTGAAAATGATACATATTAATTGAATGCAGTTGTAAGGAACATTCATACAAACAATGGAACTGAGTTTGTTAATCAAACTATGTAACACTATGAACAGGTTGACATCTCTTACGAAACATCAGTTTAGCGAACTCCACAACAAAATGGTGTTGCTGAATGGCAAAATCGCACTCTTGTTGAAGCCACTCGAACAATGTTAATCTATGGGCCAAAGTAGTTGATACCGCATGTTACACCCAAAATTGATCCGTTATACAACTTCGCGCAGGAAAACTCCTGTATGACTCTTACAGATGAGAAAACTGATTTTATCCTACCTTTTACTTTTTTGGTGCACTTTGCTACCTAAATAATGATAGTGAGAATTTGGGCAAACTTCAAGCTAAAGCTGATATAGGTATTTTCATTGGATATGCACCCAAGAAGAAAGCTTACCGTATTTACAACCAACTTACTCGAAAAATAATTTGTGGAAAACTAGAAGGGGGTTGAATAGTTTACCGCTTTTTAATTTAATGTTTATGTTTGTTTATGAAAACTTAGATTTGACTTTTTGTGAATTCAATACTTGCATAATATGAACTTAAAAATATGTGAAGCAAATAAAAAGATAAGAGTTGGAAAGATCAGAACCACAACACACAAGGATTTATAGTGGTTCGGTTATGAAGCTCCTCTTCGGCCTACTTCACTCCCCGAGCACCTAACTCGAGAGTTTTCTTCACTATGTCAACAAGCTCCTTTATGGCAGAGAAAACCGTACACAACATTGCTTATATCAATTTCCGACACTAAGCTAGATGTCGAGTTCTAATCTTAGCTAGAACCAATCTATCACAACACAACTTCACGACTTGTTCACGACTACTTCACAACTTCACGACTACTTTATAACTTCACTACACAACTTAGCTTCACACATTGATCACAACTACACAACTTCTTTACACCTTCACGACTTCACAACTTCACACCTTCACAACTTCTCCTCACCACACTACTTATGTCACAACTATCTAACACTACTAGAAAGGATCACCAAGATCCAACTATACTTACAACAATCACCAAAACCTAGCAACTACACAACTTTACAAGATTTACAAATGATTTACAAGATATGATGTGGATGCAATAGGATTGGAATATACACTTGGGTGTAATACTTCTTCACTTGATGATGAAAGTATTCTTCTCTTGCACTTGAGGAATTAAGCTTGGATCACTTGGAAACAAAGCTTTATGATTAAATGATTAAAGGATTTTAATGAGATGAGTGGGCTATTTTAGAACAGAAAGAATAAGTGCAAAAGGTGAGAAAATAGTGGGGAAAAGTCTAGTATTCATAGGATAAACTGGAGGAGCGTCAGTCTATGGGCGGTCCCCTTAAATAGGGGGGCGGTTCCCTTAAAATTAAGGGGGCCACCCGTGTATTTAAGGGGGCCGCCCTAGGCTAGAGGCTCCCCAATTTGTCTTTTGTGTAGGGGAATTTACTGGAACATTTCTAGCCGTTTTAGGTTCAAAATTTTGAATTTCAAAATGTTTATTTTGAATAAAACATTTCTTTTAAAATGTAGAAAATGTTTTGTAATGTTTTTATAAAAAAATGTCCTACAACATTATAAAATTATAAAAAAAGGAAAAAAAAAAAAGAGGTTGAATACAAAATTTTCCTTTGATCATAAAATGCATTAAGAATTTGTTTATTCATACCTTAAGTGATTAATTATCGAAATGAAAATTGACTACTAATTACTTGTTTACGTATTAAGTTTACATTGAACATTTTTATATTTTGTGATTATCAAAATGTAAGGATGTGAAAGATATTAATAATGTTTTTAGCAATATTTATCTAACACATAATTGAAAACCATCATGTCGCTTTTGATGAACTGACGCTCTGAACAAAGTAGTTTAGAACCCGCGCTTCAATGTATAACTCCTGCAACACCCTGTTTAGGACTAACTCTGAACCCTCCTCCTTCAGCACCGTTTGTACCACCATCGAGGCATGAATGGGATCTTGTGTTTCAACCAGTGTTTGATGAGTTCTTCTATTCTCCAGCTAGCGTTGCCTCTCTAGTTCCTGTAGAAGAAGCTCCAGCTCCTATTGAGTCAATCGGTTCACCTTCCTTAACAACTGTTGATCAAGATGCACCCTCACCAATTACCTCACAAACCACTCCACAATCACAATCCTAAACAATTCCTCTTAATGCTGAAGAACAGCTCAACATAGAATCTTGAGGTCACACATATGAGTAACGATCCTTATTTTGGCATTCCAATTCCAGAAAATTTTTTATCCTACTTTAATAGATCGAATTCTTAAGCTAGTTTAAGGTTTAGTTATATTAGATAAATCTAACACAACTATAGTAGAAACTTTGTTTGAATGTATTAAAGATTATGCAAAATCTAATCTTTAATATTAAGAAGAATTATCAATGAAACTAGTAATTCAATGAACATACAATTCAACAAAACTACTCCAATATTATTAATGACAATAATACGAATACTCACAAAGTATTAGGGTTACAAAAATCTTGAAGCTATGAATTATATGTCTAATCATATTGATTTTTTGTTTTGGTTCTGGTGCATCAAACTTTATGCCCTAGGACCTCCTTTTATACACCAAGGAGTCCTAGTCAGCTTACAATACTTTCCTAAGTATCTAAAATCTTTTCTATAAACAACTAATACATATCATATAAGCAGTACTAACTAGCAACATTAACTTGATATTCACTAGCAGTAGTAACTTTAAGCATATTTTTTTGCACTAGCAACAAACCTAGACTTTAGTAAGCAGATCTTACTTTGTACTAGCATTAGTAACTACTTAGCATATTTTTTTTGAAGTTCATCACCAGCACTAATATTCACTAGCAGTACTAACTCTAGCTGAGCAGCATTAACACAAACATGAGCAGCAGTAATCCAAACAGCATCAAGAAGACTTTTAATCCCAACAATCCTCCCCTAAACTTGATATTCTTCTTTAAAATCATCAAGTTTCTTCATTTAAAGCTTCATCAACACTAGGAGGATGCTTCCAATTATAAGCTATTTTCTAACATCATTAAAAGTGTAAGTGGTTCAAAAGGATACTTCATCTCTACCAACATATAAATCTGCATATGTTGCATCCTCAAGGAATGTACTCCACAGGAGTCATACAGCTTCCAATCCAACACTTTGTATTCTTGTTGAGTATCCTCCAATACTTTTAGTTTCTACATGTGGTTCAAACATTGTTTTCAAATCACCCCATAACAACAAATCCAAGTCTTCCACTAGTCTTGTTGACTCATATTTAGATTTTACCAACTTGTACAAATCTTTTAAATCTTGCCTGTCAAAACTTTTAAGCATTTGACTAAAGATCATGTACGTTTGAGACTTTCCATCAGCTCTCTTTATTTGATAATAATAGCTTTTTCTTTCCTTCTTTATAAATCTTCCAGCCAACAATACTTGGAGACTTAACAGCTAAAGGTATAGCATCAATTGTTACCTCTTCTTCATCTGGAATGATTTCCAAACACAATTTAAGCTCTGCTATTTCTTTGTCATCTTCCACCTTTTGCTTCTTTGCATTCTTTTATATCAACTATGTTCTTCCTCTCTTTTCTTTGCCTTCTACCAACTCTGTTCTAAAGTATTCAAATGTATTTACCCTTTTGAAAATGCTCTGTCAACATCTCTTGGAAAGAATCAAACTCTTTAAACTTCAAAAATTTGACTTGTAATCCTTCCATGTTCTTTAGGTAAGGTACACATATTATCTTTCTCTGTTGACTTTTTGTTAGGTGGTTTGTTTCTTTCTCTTCTACTCTTTTAGCTGCAAAAAGCTTTCTTCTTTCTTTAAGAGTATTGAAATAATGTAGCCTTTCTTCAATAGACAACTCTTCTTGTATCTTGTCTTGCAATCTTTAGCCAATTGATCATCCATCATCAAAAATCTTTTTCCTGTATAACATCCCATGATTCAATCCAGGCAATAATTGGCTTCTTTTTCTTTTTCAGCTTTCTCTCTTTCAAGTCTTTCTTCTTCATCAAATTCAGCTTGTAATTTTAAAGCAGCTTCTTCATCAAGCCAAATTAGATCTTTCTTCTTTATAGGCTTTACAGGTTCTATCAATATTCCTTTACCTTTGTTCTATGATTGTTGTGAAGATAGTTGTGAATGATATTATTATTGTAGATTCTCCAGCCTTGTATAAAAAACCACATTTCTCTTTGGTTTGTACTTTTTATTTCCATAAGTGCTTAAGCCAAAGTAATATCATCAACAGTTGTAATTGTAGCAGTAGTTGTTGTAGCAGCACTAACAGTTGTTGCATCACCAACAATACAAACAGACATTACCTACTTTGCATCCTAACTTAAGTAACATCAGTAATTAACTTAGCAGAGTTAATAACTTTAACTACTTCTTCAACAACATTAACTTCATTATTTACATCTTTAACAACAACTTCTTGTTCTGTAACAAACACCTCCTCACCATCTAAAACATTCACATCAAACATCTTTTCATCCACATTTTAAACACCAACCAGGGTAATTTCTTTATCTGCATTAATAGCATCAATCCTCCTCTGTTTGGATGCATCCTCACCTAAACTTTCTTCATTATCAGAGGATTCTACCTGAGTAGTCAAACCAACTATGTATAATCTCTTCAGCATATGAGTTCTTGATTGTTGGGTTTAAAAGACTTCAAGATATTCTTAGAGTTAATGCTGCTCAGGTATATATTAGTGCTGTCAAGCATAACTTAGTGCTGCTAGTAATACTAATGAAAATTATACTAAGTAGTAAGTATGTATATAGAAAGTTACTACTAGCTAATTACTACTGTTAGTATGATTAGTATAAAGGTTTACTGCTTGCTAGTAGAAGTTAAGACTCCAGAGATGAGAATGAAAATATACTAAGTAGTTACTAATGCTAGTACAAAAGTTAGTACTGCTAGTGTATGTTAGTACTGCTAGAGTAAACTTCTAAGCTAGTTAATACTGCTTGTGCTCAGTTACAACTGCTGAGTGATTACTACTGCTGGAAGGAATATGTCTTACAGAGATGAGATTCAAAAGTTGAATTGGAGAACAAGAATACTTACGAAGATAAGTAATAAGTATTTGTAAAGAGATATATGTATAACTAAATTGTTTAAGAGAATACGTTTGTTTATAAAAAGATCATGAAAAGTTAGGAAAGTATAGTAAACCTTGTAGGACTCCTTGGTGGTATAAAAGGAGAGCCCTAGGCATAATGGTAGATGTACATTCTTTGATATTCAATAGAGCTTCAGTTTTGTAAACCCTAACACTATTAAGAGTGTTCATTTCATATTGAGGCTGAAAGTTGGCAATCTGTCTATGTTTCATGTGAATTTGTGTTACTGTTTTATAAAGAATCTTCTTAAGTATCATCGACTAGATTCCGCTTAGTTCTTTGTATTCATAATCAAGGTTTTCTACCATAGATGTCTTGGATTATTCATTACAACTAAGCCTTCTTACAAGCTAAGCAAGATCTGATTTACAGTGGGATCAACCAAGTGGTATCTATACATGTTTGAGAAACTTTAAATAAGAAGAAACAATCTAACACAAAAGTACTAGAACTATTTGTTTAAGAAAACATGGAGGAAGTGAATCATCGTTACATGGTTGCTGCTAGCAGAAACTTCCATTACATAATCCAAGAGATATTGAGCTTTAGAAAATGAGGATAAGAACAAGTACTTCCTAATGACCGCAGAATTATGCTCTTTGGGAAGAAATATTAAATTGTGACTCACCTCACCAAAGAGAACCGTTTGACGGTGTTACGACAAACATATCTCCACAACTGTAGAGGAAGAGAGTTAGATGGAAGAATGAGTTAAAGGCAAGAGTACACTATAGATGGCTTCATCCAAATGAACATCAACTAAAGTTTAATACCTATAAATGTGCCAAGACTCTGATGGAAGCCATAGAGAAAAGGTTTGGAGGTAATAAGGAGTCAAAGAAAACTCAGAAGACACTTTTAAAGCAACAGTATGAGAATTTCAATGGATCAAGCTCGGAAGGACTTGATCAAACCTATGATAGGCTTCAAAAGCTTATCAGTCAGCTAGATTATACTGGTGAAACTATTCCAAGAGAGATATGAATCTGAAAGTTTCAAGAAGTCTCCCATCAGAATGGAAGACTCATACCTTGATCTGGAGGAACAAACCTAATTTAGACACCTTAAGCATGGATGACCTATATAACAATCTAAAGATTTATGAAACTGAAGTTAAAGGGTCATCAAGCTCAAACCAAAATTCACCGAATCTGGCTTTTTATGTCCTTTCATAACTCTGGCAGTTCCAATTAAGCTTATAGGTTCTAACTCTGCATGCTGATTAGTATTGAGTATTGATGTGATCTAATACTTTTTCTTTGAAAACTAATCAACAGTCCAGACAATTAAATGATGAGGACTTACAACAGATTGATGCTGATGACTTAGAAGAGATAGATCTAAAGTGGCAAATGGTTATGTTGACCATGAGAGCTAGAAGTTTTCTAAATAAGACTGGAAGGAAGATTAATCCAAATGGTTCTGAGACCATAAGGGTTAACAAATCATAGAGTGGACTGTAATAACTGTCATAAAAGGGTCATTTTTGCAAAGGAGTGCATGCTCGAAGTAGAACATGAGGGGGAATTAGAGAACCTATAAGGAGGAAAGTGATAGTGTGAAACAACAGAGAACAAAACGCTTTGTGGTCTCAATGATGGACTTGCAATATGACTGGGAGTGATCAGAACTGAAAGAAGGGACACTACAAACTTTGGCACTTATGGTAATATACATCTTCAGTTTCTTTTAAGTCTTCAAGCTCAGATTCTAAGGTATTCTAATTGTTCTAAGGCATGTTTAAAGTCTTATGAAACTCCTCAAAGAACATTATGATAAACTGACCAAAGATTTAATAAGTCTCAATTAAATATAGGTGCTTATAAAGCAGGTCTAGAATCTATAGATGCTAGACTAGATGTGTATAAAATGAATGAGGTTGTTTTTGAAAGAGACATAAAGATTTTAAAACTTGATATTAAGTTGAAAGATAATGCACTAACAGAGCTTAGAAAAAAATATGAAAAAGCTGAAAAGTGAAAGAGAATGATTAAAAGTTACCTTAGAAAAGTTAGGAAATATCATCTAAAAATCTAACAACTTTAGAGATTCAAGTAAGTGATAAGCTCAATACTGGTGTGGGGTTTGATAGTCATGTGTTTGATAGTCAAGAGAATGATAGGTACAAAACTAGTAAAGGGTATTATGTTGTTCCCCCTCCCTATATTGGGAACTTCATGCCACCTAAATATGATTTGGTACTTGATGATGAGGGAGACTTAACTTTTAGTAAGTCAACTAATCTATATAACCTAATGTCACAACAATGAATTCTAAGACTAGTGTGTTCAGAAACCTAAGTCTGTTGGTGAACCACTTATTGAAGACTGGATATCTGACAATGAGGATGAGAATGAGAATGAGTTTAAGTCTAAACACAGAAAACCTTAGTTAGCCAAAACAAATTTGTTAAATCTAATGACAAGTTAAAACAACTAGGGAGTCCTGTTAATAAAGGTAGATAACAAAAAGCAATGGTAAATACCCTAGGAAAAACATCAAAGCCCGAAGGTAACCAGAGAAACTGGAATAATTTAAGACTCAGAAATTAGGACGTAATTTTGAGTTTAAAAATCCAGCTTGTTTATGAATGTGGCATTGTTAATCAATGATTCAAAGATTGTGATTTGGATTAAAAGAAAATGTAGAGAAAACATTAGGAACAATGCTAAAGGGCAATCACCAAAATTCTCAAAGAATGACTCACCCTCATCCAAAAGGAAATTTTGTTCCAAAAGCAATCTTAATGAAATCTGACATTAAAACACTTAATACTGCTGGGCAAAACTTTTCAAAAGCAGCAATATCAGTTAATACTGTCAACCAATTAATACTACCTACCTAAGACCAACAGTGAATAGTGCAAGGATAGCATCAAATGTTTTTAATAGAGCACATACACAATGTTAATAAGCCCATTAACAAGTTCTACATACAATAAGAACAGTAAATTTAAAAGAAAAAGTTAATATTGTTAAGGGAAATGTTACTACTGCTAGGCCAAAAGCAGTAGTAAGTGATAATAAGGTATATGAGGCTAATGTTGTTAAGGACTCAGCATGTTGGGTTTGGATACCAAAGCAAAAGGTTTCAGACCATGTCTCCAGACACAATGGTGCATCAATAAACTTTGAAAGATTTAACTATGTTGATGCACAAGGCAGATCCAAGTCTGTAATGGCTTGGGTCCCCAAGAGACCTGAATCTCTTTTATTTTTGTTAGTAATCACAGCTATAATTGGGCAAGACAAGGAAGTCATTGACAGTGGATGCTCTAGGTACATGACTGGAAACAAGTCCTACCTCTCAGATTATAAAGAAATTTATGGTGGATTTGTTGCATTTGGAGGAGATCCCAAAGGAGGTAGAATCACTGGTAAAGGTAAAATCAGTACAGGTAAATTAGATTATAAAGATGTGTATTTTGTTAAAGAGCTTAAGTTTAACCTTTTCAGATTCTTCAAATGTTTGAACAAGAAAACATGTTCTTTTTAACAGGCACAAAATGTGTTATTTGTCTCCTGACTTTAAGCTACATTGATGAAAATCATGTTTTGCTTAGAGTTCCTAGAAAAGATAACATGTATAGTGTTGATTTAAAGAATATTGTTCCTTCAGGAGGTCTAACTTGTCTCTTTGCAAAGGCCACATTAGATGAATCTAATCTATGGCATAGGAGGCTTGGGCATATAAATTTCAAAACACTAAACAAACTAGTGAGGGGAAACCTTGTGTAAAACCCATGGTTAATGATTAGGAAAGAGAATTAAATTGTTGATAAATAAAAATTACGAAACAAATAGATTAAGTCTAAAATTACAAGTTGCTAGACAATTTTTCCCGACCGTTACCATGATACAAACACAACTATTTACATACTTCTTGATATTAGATCAAAAACAACAACATAAGTTAGTGTTCTTGTAACGGTCAACTTCCCAAACATCTCATACTTTACATACTTTACAAAGCAAGCGGCGATATCTTCCACTTTATATAATACTCTACATCGTTGATTTTTAAGACGTATCAACGAATAATCAATCCTTCGTGTAATTCCTTTGGTAATTGCGAAACGATTATCTTCAAACTTTCTTTCTCTCTTTTTTGTTGCAATTTTTCTAATTTTTTTGATTTTTTTGATTTTTTTAATACACTATACTACGAAACTCGGTGTAGTTTCACCATCTTCACGATCATAATAATTCCGGATAATTCCTTCGATAATTCCTTCATTCTTCGGACGTACCAATAATTGTGATAGTAGTAAAAATACATGAGTTTTGACTATAATATACATTCCCATTTGCGATGTGCAAATTTCTTCCAACCGTACCAAAATAGACACAAGACTCGAGAAATACAAATTTTACACTTTAAGCAACTAGCAACTGTAAAATAAACTTAATCTAACAGGGTAGGCTAAGGTGTAAAGGTGTAACAAAACAAATAATTGGTGTAGTTCCTAAAGGATTAGCTTTACGGGTTGTTCTAGGGGTATCTTACTCATAAAGTGAGAGTAAACAAAGGGTTTATACGGGGGTTAACTAACCAGTGTAGTTAGTGAATAAGCAATATGTAAAGGCGATTTGGGTGTAATCCTAAAATTTACCAATTTAAACAAGTTACTCCATCTAAATACATAGTACTTATCACTACGGTCTCGAATAGATATACCAAGCCAAGTTCTAAAGTCTACTACATCACTGGCACACTCTGATTTTGTGGAATTTGGGTAAACATTTAGAAATGGATAAGGTTAAATCCTAACAATATCTAACAAGGGTTATTCTGTGTGGGTTATGTATCAAGTAATTTCACAAAAGTATGCTTGAGTTTTTTTAAATTTGAGCATAATTAAAGCATTTTAGTGTGAAAAATAAGACAAGTAAACATTCTAATTTCATCCCCCCACTTGAATTATACAACGTCCTCGTTGTAAACATTAAATACGGGAATTAAAAAGAATTAGAATGAGAAACTCCCTTGATATTTGCTTGGTAGATTCTCCATGTTGAGTTTATTAGCAAGATTGTGTGTTGAACAGTCGCCTTAAAGTTTCAAGACTCCAACACTTCAAGATCTCCATATTTGTAAATTCTCCACCAATATTCGTCGATATTTCTTTCATGAGGTCCTGTGTAAATTCTCAGAAAACAAATTCAATTCTATCTCCGTGTATTCGTTTGGTTAGACTTAAAATAAATACCTAAAACTTGTACAGGAAGTCGATACGCCGTGTCCATACCCCAAGATACGCCGTATTGATACATGTGTCGTATACGTTGTATTCGTTTAACGAATACGCCATATAGACTGTGCTGAAAATAAAGATTGGATAATGTCGAGAAGGTCAATACGCCGTATCCATGGGGTTTGGATACGCCGTATAGAAAATCTGGGAAGACAGACTCGATAAAAATTGAAAATTACATTCCGGGTTGTCTCCCGGCAAGCACTTTTGTTTACAGAAAAGTCTTTAAGTTAGACTTGCCCCAATTTACTCCCATCCTTATAAAACAATTTGGGATCGAACGGGATGCCAAATGGCACATATAAACTCTTAAAAAGATTTATTAGCATCCCTTTGATAATATAATTACAAGTCATGATATTAAGATTTAATCCCTTGATAAAAATTCCAGTTTTGAAAATTTTATTAGATGTATCATGACTTGTTTCCAAAATCTTATTTGACCCGTGTGCATAGGCACCAACATCTATATTTATTACATCAGGTAATGGTTTGACAGATAAATCCCCCGAAAAGTGTTCAATATCGACTTTATCATCATCATTGTCCTTATCAGATTTTGAATCATTACGATAAATTACGTTAAAAGGAAATAGATCATTAAAGTTTAAAACGTTTTGTTCCTCTTCGTCACATTTATCGATATTTTGAGGGCTTAAAATCGGTTCAGTTAATAAATTTGATTTAGACGTTTGAGCATCATTGTAAACAATGGCTGGAAATTCATTCTCAAAATCTTTAAAGAAGTCTAAATCATCAAAATTACTGACCGTAGGCTCGGGTAATTGAAACAAAGGCATATTGACTTTATTATTATCATTTTCCGAATCCGTTTTCAAATTATTGGTAGAAAAATTTTATAAGAAAACGAGTTTTTGTCAAAAACTACCATGTAATCTTCATCGTCGGATTCGTCGAATGAAACTCTAAAGTCAATTTCTTTGTAAAGAACTTACCATGGGTCACAAAATGTTTTAGATGAAATCTATCTATTAAAAGCTATAGCTGGGAGCTCGGTTTCAACAGATCTGAGATCGTGAACGTCTTCATCGTACCAGATCTTACCATACTCAGCAGTTTCCTAGTTAAACACCTTACCATGTTTTCGAGCCTTTTCTTCTTCAAGCCTGATATACTCTTTCATAGTAATGTTGGGGTCGTCCATTTTAACCTGTAATAAATTTGCTAGGAAAGAAAACTGTCAAATAGCTTAATACGCCTATTCATATGAATTAATAGCGCCGTATTGATGATAGAGTCGAATACGCTGTACTGGTTTGAAAAACATTTATACGCCGTATCTAAGAAAATGAATACGCCGTATTGAGTATTCAACTCAGAAAGTTACAGTAGACTGTAACAATGCAGAAAACCACAAAAACACACAATATGCAAAAATATACAATGCAGAAATCAAACACCCAATACGCAAATACTCTAACTAAAAAACAAAAACACTATACATAGAAAGAATTAAACAACTTCACTCCCTGAGCAGCCGCCCAAAAAACTTGATGTGTCATTGTGTGGGTGTTATATTTTTATGATATCAATAGTTTAAATTTATATTTCCCGACTTAACCAAAAACAACACTTTAACGTAGTATCCGATCGGAGTAGATTCAGGGTAAGTAGAGTGTCGAACACTTGAAGCGAGTTAAATCACCTCATTATTAATATTTTTTGTCTTATAATCTAAGTAAACCTATGCTAATCCTATGTTAGTTCTATCCAATTCTAACATGTAAAAGGTTTTTAAGCCTGAGAGACTGCAAGGTTTGGTGGTGACTAAAACTAATTTAAGATACATTAACACACGCAAGCAAATTAATAGAAGATAAAGAGCGTCAAGCCTTATTGATAGAAAATTATATTATGCCATAATTAAACCCGATTAGAAGTTGATTGTTTTAATTTTGTGCAATTGATTATGTATCCGATTGGGATATCATTCTTAGACTAGTAGGCACTTCCATCCTAAGAACCAGAAACAAATTAATTCTGTATTATAAAGCATCCGCATAAAGCATCCTTATTTGCTGATTATAATCTATCTTAGGGATTAAAGCAATGGTGATCTTGTTAAACCCTAGCTCATAGAGACTTTACCCACTTACTGCTTAATGGCAATTTTATACTCTAGTATCCTATACTTGTCCAACTATCCAATGAATCGAATGTTATTTGTTGAACTTTATCTAGGTTTACTTTGCTATCAACTTGTTCAATAAACTAAAGGCAATCTTCCGATAACTAGTTAAGCTAAAGCGTATCCTTAGCACGAAATTAGCAGGACAATACTTAGATCCTATAATTCTAGATGTAATAACTAACGATTTAGAGCCATCCCCATCTAGATTACTTGGGTCTATCACTGATCCTTGAATGATAGGTCGCATACAAAAGCACGTAAACAATATAAATTGAATTAACATAACAAGCATACATTGTTAAATTAGAGCAATCAGATATCAAACTCAAACTAAACATTCAGATCTTCATAATAACGGCTAATACCCAAAGGGTATAGCTTCAAACATCATAATTAAATACAAGATAATGATTAACCAATGAAACTAACCGAGATAACGAATGATACCAAAAACTTAACGATAAAAAAACACAAGAAATTACACGTTGTTCTTCTATGATTGAATGCATTGCTAGACCTCATCTGCTCTTTTGCCTCGCCTTAAAAATTGACTTTTGTGGTTTAGGTATCGAGAATATGATTTAGCACCCTTAAAACTTATTTTTAAGTTTTCTATTTTTAAGGTCTGGAGTCGGTGTCAATACGGCGTATACAATGTGTTGGATATGGCGTATTGGGGTTTCTTAGAGTAGGGGCCACGTTTGATATCTTCCAGAATATTCATATACTATATCTCTAATCGGCGTATTGGTCTTTTGGATACGGCGTATTGATCATGTTTCCTTTGTGGTCTTTGGTGAGTACAGGCATGGATACGCCGTATCTTCCTTGATGATACGTTCGTCTGGATTATATCAGAACTAATCTCAAAATATTTCGTTTTAAGCACCAGAATGCGCGCCTTTTGCTATGAGATATTCACCAAGTACTCCGTAATACTGGAAATTCCTCAAATATCAAACGATTAATAACAATTCTTTGCTATTAATTGGGGGTACAAAATGGGTTAATTACATAGGATAAATGATGCTATAAAATAGACTTTATTTGATGTCATCAGGGGGGGGGGTCTTCAATGATCATAATGATATGTCTTCAACGAAAGTGCCAAAATCTTCAAACCCATTTCCCCGAACTATGGACTTAAGTAGCCAGCAATTTCAACACAAAGAAAAATATAGACTACAGGGTTGGTTAAGGCGATATGGTGTAACGAAACATATGATATTGGGTTAAAACAAGAGATTGGCTAAACGGTGTGATCTAGGGGTATCTTGCACTAATAATGAGTGCAACAGAGGGTTTTATCATGGGAGGTCGACAAGTCAGTGAAACAAGTCGATAAACACACACGATTTTTATACATGGGCTATTTGGGTGAATTCCTAAATGTTGCCTTCTCGAACCATATATTCCTGCTAATCAATTAGGTCTCAAAATGATGTACATGCCAAGTTCTAAAGTCTATAATACTACCGACACACTTATATTTTTGGTAGATGTTTGTAATATGTATGAAAATGGAATCATCAGGCTTAACCTCACTAATAGAAATAAAGTGTAAATGTGCATTCGGTAAATATTTAATCTAGTTCAGTAAGAAAAACATGTCAAAAATTTAAAATTGGCATCATTTGTTAGAAAAAAACTAAAAATCGAGAAAATATAGGAACAGTGGATAATTCACTCCAACTCCCTACTTGGTTTGTTACAATGTCCCAATTGTATAATTGAAAAAAAAAATCAAAAATAAGAGTAACATTAGAACAGAAAACCCTTAAGCATTGCTCTAAGCTCACGATGATGCGCATACGATTAATTCCCATTAAGTGCCTTTTGAGCAACCTTGTTTCTCCTGAAATCACTAAACAAACCTAAATGCATTAACTGTTTACAAAAATGTACAAGAAAACTAACTCACTTTCATAGGAATCACAGTTGCATTTAGCGTATGCAACAAGCCTTTTAAACCACTTGGTGGCATAAGTGGACGAGTGAAGTCTCGTGAGGGTTTCCAGAGAACACGCTCACAAAGTTCATTTAAAATATACACGGCTTTGTAAATATTCAAACTAATTTACGGTTCTTGCAGAAAGATGTTGCGGCGTAACCTAAATAGTTAAGTCGTAACCATGTGGTTTAATTAAAAATTTGAAGGACTGTTTACGGTGTAAACAAGGATTAGATTACACGTATTTCAAAGCTTACAACGAACTTAGGTTACGCCGTAAATGCTATCTGTAGCAACATTTTAACCACATGATTATGAGTCGAGATGACCTCAAATTCAACTTGTTTGCTGTAAGAACCTGCAAAATAAAGTGAGAAATATACAAACCATCTAAAATGCGGAATTTAAATGATGTTTATTGATAAAAAGATGGGTTGTCTCCTGACAAGCACTTTTGTTTATTAACGAGTCTTTAAGTTAGACTCACGCCTGGTCTACGTTGCTCCTTGGGTACTCTTATCAGTGACTAATTCTTTTCGGATCATTCTGGCAAATTGTGACCAATTTGCTCTTCCTAAAGGTAAAGTGTCATCAAATTGTTTGGTAATGCAGATAAAAATTCTTCCTCCCGTGAAAGAGTACCTTTTTACTTTAAAGGTTTCTATATTTACTATAGGCGGCGCATATTCGGCTTTCTCAATCCCACATTTCCAAAGTTCTTCTTCCTCATGTCCCTTATCGTGCCATGCGTATGTTGTACCCCCGTGGTTTTGTTCACATTTTTCCCATACATCATCTAGAACATATCCTTTCTTCCCTATCTTTAATTCATATTCATTCGATAATTGTTCTACCTCGTTGATGAATATTTGCCTATATTTATCGAATCTTCTTGAGTAAGGGTTAGCAAACATCTTAGCGTAGTCAGCCTCAACATCAAAGCTATCTAGTACCCATTAGTTGAATACTTTTTCCCGATCAGAATTTGCTATGTTAGTATGCCCAATCTTAACTTTCAACCATTCTTCAAATGAATAATCACAAGGACGTGGCTTAATTGGTTTTGACTGCAGCGATTCTCCTAAATTGATTTTGGGATGTCTTTGTGGGAATGGGTCGATGTTACCCCTAGTAGTTATAGGCATGCTTTGATCATAGGAGCTTCCTATGTTATAGGTAGTGTGGTTTTTGGTGTACCAGTCATCATGTGGAGAATTATGTAATAATGGTGGTGTTAGACAATGTATGTTATCCAGATGTAATGTCGTTGTTATTACGGGATCCTGTCATTATCAAACTCATAGTTTTGAGCAACCCATTCATAGTATCTTCGTTCCTGAGTTGTATTATCAATTTTTTTTTGATTCATAACGGCATGAAGAAACTCCAATGTCATACACTCCCTTTTTACATACGTCTCTCATATCCAAAAACATCACCCATTGTTGACATTCCAGTTTACCTTTTCCATAAAACAGCTTCGTATCCACTAAAAAAGCTAAAGTCTGGGATGAATGTAGGCAATTCTGCAATCCTCACCACTAAAACCATTAGCATAAAATACTCGAGACCAAGTTGAACACCATGGCCCTCTTGATGTCCCTTTTATTATCTGGTTGATGGTCGGCACACCTTTCACTGGTCTCCTGCATGTTGCTAGGTGAATCAATGGTTTCAATATCACTATTAGTGTGAATTCTAGTGTTTTGCTCAAATTGTAAACATGCAGGAGATTCATATGAAAATAGATCGTCTTCTATTTCGAGGGGGTTAAAGGATTCTTTCTTAATTTCCATGTAAACTTAAACTTATACTAACAGGTGATGTTATTAAAATATTGGTGGTGGAGCTATTTATTCTCCATTTAGCATCAAACGTGCCCTATCGTCAACCAATCCCAAATGAATTTTCCTAATGAAAACATCAATTTGAGATGAATGTTACGAGAAAAGTTTTGCCCTAGATCGAATCAATTCACCAAGGAGCCGCTGTCCCATTAACAACAAATTGCATAGGAAAAACAAATTTCAGCAATCTGAACAAGGACATTCTTGACTTCCTAATGGTCTTGTTTGTGTCATAGTGGCTATTCACACTAATAATCAGTTTTTCTTAAATTTGTTAGTGTTGCAGGTATTCCAAAAACGGAACCGCGAATATTAAAACATGTTCCTAAGTCTGTTATAGCATATAAATTAAAACTACTGATTGTGCAGGGAAGGGAAAAACATCCTGGGCTCAAATCCTTAGGTTACAATTGGCATGGCAGAGTTCTCGAAGGATGGCTATCTTTTTCTACAATGTCATCACTGGCCATAGAGGATGCTCTAAGAATTGTATTAGTTTTGGATGTTTTCATCTGCCTACTCTTGTAAAATGTCTTAACATCTTCAACTAATACTCATGAGATTAATGTAGCGTGTCCTTCCATGTTTCCTCCCCCCGGTTTGCGTGTTCTTCCACCTCTTTTCAAACACTCAAAGATCATCATGAGCTCTTATCCCTTCGTCATGGGGTTCAAGGTTAGGCACATCAGGTTCATCAGTGTTGTCAATCATACCTTGTTTGCTCATCACTGATTCTCCATTAGACATAAAGAAAATTTCTTCATCGAGCTCCGCTTTCTAGGATTCATTCTTATGTTTGGTGTACGGTCGGATAGGTTTGAAACAAGGGAGCAAAGGTGGTAAATCGTAATAAGCGTTGATTTTAGCATCGTCAGCATAATATGGGTAGTCTGAGGTTTTATTATTCTCAAAGTGAAAAGAGCCAACATCCCAATTATCATTTTTTGTTGGAAAATAGGAATGAAAATCTCTCCATGATTGCCTTTTCATCTCTGCTTCGTATTTCATGTACTCATCAATTTTAATGTCCTCAATGTCCTTTTCCATCGTTCTTCTAAATTCTTCATTACCCATGCCTGGTGCATGGTTTTCATCAATCAACCTGAAGTATTGCTCCAAGGTAAGAGGACTAATGTTAATTTCTCCCATCTTGCTTCCTAAAAATATGTTTTAAAAAAAGAAATCAATTTATAAATATTTTTTTAGCTCCCCGGCAGCGGCGCAAAAAACTTGATGCGCATTTTATTTTAAAGAAATAATTGAAACATGTTTTAATTTATAAAACGCGTCATCACGATTGTCTATACGCACTAACGGGCAGAGAACCCAGTTGTGTGTAATGTAAGATTGGTAAATCTGAGGTCGTCCCAAGAGCTAAGTTTAGATTAGTTATAATTTGAAATGTCACAGATTTGAAAATGGTTTTGAATAGTTTTGAGAATTAAAACAGGAAGTAAATGTGAAAAAGTAAATTGAGAAGAAGACTATAGGGACAAAAGCGTGTTACGTAGTTACTTCATTACTACTATATATGACATGTTTACTAGTTCAAGATCTAAGTATCGTTTTATAATGTTCTAATATTGACAGATCCGAATTGACGATCGAGGTCTGTCCTATACTTCCAGACCTAATTGCTGCTTGGAACTGCTCGATGTAAGATCCTGGTTTAACTTATAATACCAACCATCCAAAAACTTGTCTATAACCTAAATAATTATTAACCCTTCATCATCCTCTGAAAAGAGTTCCTAACCTTTTAATATTTAGGAAATAAGCGTGATCAATTCCTACACTAGGATAGATTCCAACTTATCATAGTACCTTTGTAATCCTAAGTGATTACGCCGTAACCTTTTTGATGACCATTCTTGCCTTAATTATGTTACGGCGTAACCTTTGCGGGATGGTACGTCTTTAGAATCAACATTTGCTCGTTTTTGTGTCCAAATCCCGTGTTTCTTGCACAAATGCTCAATTTCTTCTTGAAAACAATAAATAAGTGATTAAGTACCATTTTTAGGTATTTATGAGATAATTACAAGCATTTTGTTAGGGAATTTGGAACCAAAAAATATTAAATATTTGATGTTATCACCCATCCTTCGTGTTTTAATATGTGGGAGGCTATGACGAATTTACGCAGCTTTGATTAACGTTGTGGTTATTTAAGGTTGTCGTCACATGTGATGATAATTAGTAGTAACTATACGGAATAATAATGATATTGGTACTTCATTTGCATTTTGGTGGGGTGAACTACTCAGTTTGCAGCCATGGCAAATGCATCTCATCCTTTGAGTACTAATATGTGAGTTTGGCACTTCACTATACACTATCATGTTTAAAATATTTTGTCAAATTATCATAATGTTCTTTGAGAGTTTCATAAGATTTTAAACATGCTTTAGAACAAGTAGATACCTCAGAATCTGAGCTTGAAGAACTTGAAGAACCTGAAGATGTATATGCCATAAGTGCAAAGTTTGTAGGTCCTTCTTCAGCCTGATCACTCCAGTCATACCCAAGTCCATCTTGAGCCACCAAAGCTTTTGTCTTTGTTGTTTCCACTATCACATTCCTCCTTATAGGTTCTATGTTCCTGTTCTCCCTTGGAGCCCTGCACTCCCTTGCAAAATGACCCTTTTTATGACAGTTATAGCATTCCACCTTTGATTTGTTAAACCCTATGGTCTCAAAACCATTGGCATTAATCTTCTTTCCAGTCTTATTTAGGAATCTTCTGGCTCTCATAGTCAACATAACTATTTGCCACTTTAGATCCATCTCTTCTAAGTCATCAGCATCAATCTGTTGTAAGTCCTCATCATTTAATTATGGACTGTTGGATTGGTTTGCAAAGAAAGAATAGATCACAGCATCACTCATACTATCAGTATTGGCAGAGTTAGAACCATAAGCTTGATTGGAACTGCCAGAGTTATTGGAAGACACAAAAGCCACATTTTGTGAATTTTGGTTTGAGATTGATGACCCTTTAACTTTAGTTTCATAAATCTTCAGATTGTTGTATAGGTCATCCATGCTCAAGGTGTCTAAATCAGGTTTGTTCCTCCAGATCAAGGTATGAGTCTTCCATTCTGATGGGAGACTTCTTAAAAACTTCAGATTCATATCTTCTTGAGAAATAGTTTCACCCAGAATCTCTAGCTGACTGATAAGCTTTTGTAGCCTATCATAGGTTTGATCAAGTCCTTCAGAGCTTGATCCATTGAAATTCTCATACTGTTGCTTTAGAAGTGTCTTCTGAGTTTTCTTTGACTCCTTATTACCTCCAAACCTTTTCTCTATAGCTTCCATCAGAGTCTTGGCACATTTGTAGGTATTAAACTTTAGTTGATGTTCATTTGGAAGGGTCATTAACAATGTACCTCTTGCCTTTAACTCATTCTTCCTTGCTAACTCCTCCTCTACAATTGTAGGAGGATATGTTTTCTTAACACCATCAACAGTTCTCTTTGGTGGAGGTGAGTCTCCATTTACTATTACTTCCTAAAGAGCATAATCTGTCATTAGGAAGTACTGTTCTATCCTCATTTTCCAAAGCTCAAATTCTCCTGGATTGAGCACTGGAAGTTTTGCAGCAGCAACCATTGGTGAAGATACTGCCTCCATGTTTTCACAAACAAATAGATCTGGTAAGTGTAGATTGTTTCTTCTTATTCAAAGTTTCTCAACAAGCTCTGATACCACTTGTTGATCCCACTTGAATAGATCTTGCTTAGCTTGTAAAAGGATTAGTTGTAATGAATAAATCCAAGACAACTATGGTAGAAACTTTGATTGAATATATCAAAGACTATGCGGAATCTAGTCAATGATACTAAGAAGAATAAGCAATGAAACAGTAATGAGTAAGATTGTATAATACCAAACTTTCAGCTTCAATATAAAACGAACACCCTTGATAGTGTTAGGGTTTACAAAACCTTGAAGCTATGAATATCTAAAAACGTATCTAACATTATGCCCTAGGACCTCCTTTTATACACCAAGGAGTCCTACAAGGCTTACAATACTTTCCTAAGTTATCATGATCTTTTCTATAAACAAACGTAATCTCTTAAACAAATAAGTTATACATATCTTCTTTACAAATAACTAATACTTATCTTCGTAAGTATTCTTGTTCTCCAATCAATCTTTATCTCTTCTCAGATAAGTCTTTGATCTCATCTCTGTTAGCATAATCTTTCCAGCAGTAGTAATCACTTAGCAGTTGTAACCAAGCATAAGCAGTATTAACTACTTAGAAGTTTACTCTAGTAGTACTAACATACACTAGCAGTACTAACTTTTGTACTAGCAATAGTAACTATTTAGTATATTTTTAGTCTTCATCTCTGAGCAGTCTTAACTTCTACTAGCAGCAATAACTTTATACTAACAGTACTAATATATACTAACAGTAGTAACTAGCAGTAGTAACTTTTATACTACTTAGTACTTATATCACTTAGTATAATTTTTATTAGTATTACCAGCAACACTAAGTTATGCTTGACAGCACTAATATATACCTGAGCAGCAGTAATTCTAAGAATATCTTAAAGTCTTTTAATCCCAACAATCCTCCCCTAAACTTGATGTTCTTCTTCTGAATCTCAAGTTTCTTCATTAAAAGTCTTCACCATCACCAGGAGAATGCATTCAAACACTTTATTGACCCTTTTCCTGCTTTTTCATGAGCTTGAGTAGTTGATAAACACATTCATTCCATATGGTCAGCTTGAAGCTTTTGTTCGCACTTGTTTTGATTGTTATTGGAGTTATGGGGATATCTTTTCTACAACCAACATAAAAGGTATGTAGATTTTAAACTCTCAAAGTGCTCCCCAGGTATTAAAACAACTTCCAAATACGTCAAATTTGTATTCCTTGTAGATTTCTCCATACTTTACTTTTTATGTCAGGTTCAAACATTACTTTCAGATCACCCTATAACACTCTTTCATAATCCTCCTATGGCCTTGTATTCCCATGTTTAGCTTTAACTAACTTCTAGAGGGTCTCCCAGTCTTCTCTATCAATATTCTGAAGCATCTTAATCATTGATAAGTATCTTTTTGAACTTCCATCAGCTCTTATCAATTGAAAGTATCTAAACTTTTCTTCTTTAACTATCTTGTATTCAACAATCATTGGAGGTTTGGTGGCTAGAGGTATAGCATCAATTGCTACCTCATCATCTTTAACTATCTCGATATGCTTTTTCATCTCTGCCTCCTCTTGATTATCATCTTTTTTAGCTTCTACATGCTTATCTATCTTCTGCTTCTTTGATTTATCCGATTCAAGCTCATCTCCTGTTCTTTTAGAACTTCCTTCAGTTCTTGTCACACTGCTTTTCACTACCTCTAAATCCATAGGAACAAATAAATTTACCTGTTTGTATGCTTTGTCAAAGAACTTCTGAATTTCTTCATAACTCATTCCTTTCAGCTGATTGTGCTTGTATCCACCCATATTCTTTAGGTATGTACACATTCTATTCCTTATCTGAGTTTTGGTAGGTGGTTTACTTCTTTGCCCTGCTGCTCTTTGTGCTGCAAAGAACTTTTTCCTTTTAGCTATCATCTCCACTAACATTCTTGACTTTTCTTCAATGGAGAATTGTTCTTGTTTGTCAGCTTGGAGTCTTGCAGCTAATAGCCTCCTTTAGGCTCCTTCAATCATAGCTTGATGCTAGACATTCTTCAAAACTTGCCTGCCTCTGCTAGTATTCTTCTGTGCAACTCTTTCTTTTTGCATTCTTTCCAACTTTGCTTGTTCTTCAGCATGCATTCTGAGTGCCAATTCTTCATCAAGTGCAATTTGATCTTTCTTTTTTAATGGATTTTCAGGCTCAACCATTTTTGCCTTGCCTTTGTCTTTTGCTTGTGGAAGTTGTGATGCTTGTAAAGAAGAAACTATTGGTGTAAATGCAGGTGCTTGCTCCTCCTGATCATGAAAGAGAATTCTTTTGCCTTTGGTATTGTGGCAGCAGTTGTAACAGCCTTTGGTTTAGCTGCTTTGATCTCTATCAAGGTCTGAGCCAGATTCAACTCTTCAAGGTTTTGTAAACCCTAACACTATTAAGAGTGTTCGTATTAATATATTGAGGCTTAAAGTTTGGTATTATACAAACTTGTTTGTTACTGTTTTCATTAGAATTCTTCTTCCGTATCAAATTAGGACTAGATTCCGCCATAGTCTTTTGATAAATTCAATCAAAGTTTCTACCATAGTTGTCTTGGATTTATTCAATACAACTAAGCCTTTTACAAGCTAAGCAAGATCTATTCAAGTGGGATCAACAAGTGGTATCAGAGCTTGTTGAGAAACTTTGAATAAGAAGAAACAACTACACATACCAGATCTATTTGTTTGTGAAAACATGGAGGCAGTATCTTCACCAATGGTTTCTGCTGCAAAACTTCCAGTGCTCAATCCATGTGAATTTGAGCTTTATAAAATGAGGATAGAACAATACTTCCTAATGACAGATTATGCTCTTTAGGAAGTAATAGTAAATGGAGACTCACCTCCACCAAAGAGAACTGTTGATGGTGTTGAGCAAACATATCCTCCTACAACTGCAGAGGAGAAGTTAGCAAGGAAGAATGAGTTAAAGGCAAGAGGTACACTGTTGATGGCTCTTCCAAATGAACATCAACTAAAGTTTAATACCTACAAATGTGCCAAGACTCTGATGGAAGCCATAGAGAAAAGGTTTGGAGGTAATAAGGAGTTAAAGAAAACTTCAAAAGACCACTTTCTAAAGCAACAGAGTATGAGAATTTCAATGGATTAAACTCAGAAGGACTTGATCAAACCTATGATAGGCTTCAAAAGCTTATCAGTCATCTAGAGATTCTGGGTGAAACTATTTCTCAAGAAGATATGAATCTAAAAATTTTAAGAAGTCTCCCATCAGAATGGAAGACTCATACCTTGATCTGGAGGAACAAACCTGATCTAGACACCTTAAGCATGGATGACCTATACAACAATCTAAAAATTTATGAATCTGAAGTTAAAGGGTCATAAAGCTCAAACCAAAATTCACAAAATGTAGATTTTGTGTCTTCCAATAACTCTAGCAGTTCCAATCAAGCTTATGGTTCTAACTCTGCCAATACTGATAGTATGAGTGATGCTGCGATCTATTCTTTCTTTGCAACCCAATCCAACAGTCCATAATTAAATGATGAGGATTTACAACAGATTGATGTTTATGACTTGGAAGAGATGGATCTAAAGTGGCAGATGGCTATGTTGACCATGAGATCAAGAAGATTTCTAAATAAGACTAGAAGGATGATTAATTCCAATGGTTTTGAGACTATAGGGTTTAACAAATCAAAGGTGTAATGTTATAACTATCATAAAAAGGGTCATTTTGCAAGGGAGTGCAGGGCTCCAAGGGAGAACAGGAACAGAGAACCTGTAAGGAGGAATGTGATAGTGGAGACAACATAGACAAAGCTTTGGTGGCTCAATATAAAGTTGGGTATGACTAGAGTGACCAGGGTAGAGAAGGACCTACAAACTTTGCACTGATGGCATATACATCTACAGGTTCTTCAAGTACTTCAAGCTTAGATTCTGAGGTATCTACTTGTTCTAAAGCATGTTTAAAATCTTATGAAACTCTTAAATAACATTATGATAATCTGACAAAAGATTTTAATAAGTCTCAATTAAATGTAGGTGCTTATAAAGTAGGTCTAAAATCTGTAGAGGCTATACTAGATGTGTATAAAAAGAATGAGGTTGTTTTTGAAGAGGACATAAAGATTTTAAAATTTGATATTAAATTGAGAGATAATGCACTAACAGAGCTTAGAAAGAAATTTGAAAAAGCTGAAAAGGAAAGAGATGATTTAAAACTTACCTTAGAAAAGTTTGAAAATTCATCTAAGAATCTAAGCAAACTGTTAGATAGTCAAGTATGTGATAAGTTCAAGACTGGTGTGGGGTTTGATAGTCAAGTGGTTGATAGTCAAGTGTTTGATAGTCAGGAGAATGATAGGTACAAAACAAGTGAAGGGTATCATGCTGTTCCCCCTCCCTATACTGGGAACTTCATGCCCCCTAAATCTGATTTGGTACTTGCTGATGAGGATGAATATGTTTTTAGTGAGTCAGTAACTAGTATACCTGATGTTGCAACAAGTGAAGCTAAGACTAGTGTGTCAAAACCTAAGTATGTTAGTGAACCACTTATTGAAGATTGGATATCTGACAGTGAGGATGAGAATGAGACTGAGTTTAAGACTAAACAGAGAAAACCTAGTTTTGCTAAGGTAGAATTTGTTAAATCTAAAGAGCATGTGAAAACACCTAGGGAGTCTGTTAAGGAGGTAGAGAACAATAAGCAAGCTAAATACCCTAGGAAAAACAGTCAAAGTCCTAGAGAAACTAGAATAATTTAATGACTCAGAAATTAGGAAGTAATTTTGAGTTTAAAAATAAGGCTTGCTATGTATGTGGCAGTTTTAACCATTTGATCAAAGATTGTGATTTCCATGAAAAGAAAATGGTGGAAAAACCTGTATGGAACAATGCTAGTAGGGTGAATCACCAAAATTCTCACAGATTGACTCACCCTCATCCAAAAAGAAATTTTGTTCCAAGAGCAGTCTTAATGAAATCTGGCCTTAAAACACTTAATACTGCTAGGCAAAACTCTTCAAGAGCAGCAGTATCAGTTAATACTGCCAGACCAGTTAATACTGCTTTCCCAAGACCAACTATGAACTGTGCAAAACCAGCATAAAATGTTTTTAATAGAGCACATTCACATGTTAGAAGGCCCCTTAACAAGTCTATAACAAATAAGAATAGTAATTTAAATGAAAAGGTTAACACTGTTAAGGGAAATGTTACTACTGATGGGCCAAAAGTACTAGTAAGTGATAATAAGGGATATGAGGCTAATGTTGTTAAGGCCTCAGCATG
>BQNB010046798.1:0-31898 GCA_026074375.1 Tanacetum coccineum
GGTTTCGTAAACAAGAGGTTTCGTAACACAACTTTCCTAATTGAAGGTTTCGTAATTCAGTTTTCATAATTGGAAGGTTTTGTCTCCCAGTGTAAGAAGTTTTGTATCACAGATTTTGGGTTTCGTAACACTGTTTTAGAGGTTTCGTAACACAGACATTGGGTTTCGTAACACTGTTTCATAGGTTTCGTAATTCAGACTTTTGGTTTCGGAACACGGTTTAAGAGGTTTCGTATCCTCTAATTTTCAAAAATTGAGCTTTCGTATAAAAGCTTCATGTTACTTAAACTTTGAAAACAAATCAAGGTTCCGTATCTTCAAGGTTACATCATTCGAAGTGTTGTTATACAAAATGAAGTTTTTATTGCTCGTTGATTTCGCAATTACAAGACTTTATCTCTAAAATGATCTAAGTTTGCATTGTAATCATTCAATACAACATGTCTGCTTCAAATCAACAAACTCTAGCTGACTCAGGAGCTAATGAAAGACATGCAATGCTTGAGAAAGGGAATTATATTTCATGGGAGAGTAGGTTCAGAAGATTTCTGGATAATAAGCTCGAAGAAGAGGAGCGGATATGGCGTTCAATTGAAAAAAGAACCTTATATGAGGCCAATGATTACTGATCCAGATAATTTAGACAACAGATGATTGAACCACTATCTAAAATGATTGAGATAAACAAGAAGCAATACATTGCTGATGTGAGAATTATGAATTATCTGCTTTAAGCAATACCTAATGATATCTACAATTCAGTGGATGCATGTAAAACTGCTAAGGAAATGTGGGACCGAATTAAAATCTTTATGTATGGTTCTGACGTTACTAATCACGTAAGACACTCACGGCTCATGAATTAGTTTGACAAATTTGCAGCAAAGGAAGGAGAATCGCTAGAATATGTGTATGAAAGATTGATAACGCTTGTGAATATTATGGATCGTAACAATGTACGTCTAATTCAAGTATCAATCAACACCAAGTTTCTCAATTGCTTGCAACCCAAGTGGAGCAAATATGTTACCATGGTTCGTCACAACCAAACAGGAGATACAATTTCATATGATCGGTTTTATGATTCCTTAGTGCAATTTGAACCACATATTCAAGCATCCAAAGCAAAGAGAGCTGCCAGTAATCATGACCCCTTAGCACTAATTGCTCATTCAAATGCTTCTTCATCATAATCTCATGCGAGTTCTTCTTATTCACATTCACCACAACCATACTATGTCACACATCCTTCATCAGTTGTTGATTATGAAGAAGATTATCAAGGGGAGTTACAATGGGATTCTCAAGAAGACAAGCTTACAACCGCAATGATGTTATTAGCTCAAGCAATCACCCAAAAGTTCTCTATACCTACTAATAATCATCTTCGTACTTCATCAAACATAAGAAATCAAGCTGTGATTCAGGATGGTTGAGTTGGCATACAAACTAAGAATGCAGGATATGGTAGAAATGGTAACAGGAATGCAAGGATACAAAATAGGAATCAAGCATTAAATGCAAGAAATGGGAATGATGAAAGTAATTAGATTGTTTAGTGTGTTCCACGAACTGAGTCAAATCCAGGAAAGGCAAATGATCGGTGTTATAACTGCAATGAAAAAGGATGCTATGCTCGTGATTGTCAAAAACCAAGAGTTTGTGATGTAAAGTATTTCAGAAAACAAATGTTGTTAGCTATGAAAGATGAAGCCAAAAGCAACCTCAAGGACGAAGAAAATGATTTCATGCTCGATAATTCTTATGGAGATGAAACATTGGAAGAGCTAACTGCTGCAGTAATCATGATGGCATGAATTCAACCAGCAAATGACAACATTGTGAATGAGCCAAACAATGATGCAAAGGCTGTCAGTGAGGTAAATGCTTCACACAAGGTTAATGAACAAGAGAATCATGTGTAACATAAAACTATTATTCACACATTTGATGATGATCAAATTGATTCTAATATCATATTTAATGATCTTTATGTGGAAAATAATGGTGGCACATCTGAACATGATTCAAATTCCCATGACGAATATCGTGATATTTAAATTTTGGCATATAATGTTCGAAGAGAAGCTAAAAATAAAAAACGATTAAACAATGAGCTTAAAAAGCAAAAAGAGTTGCTACAAAAGGAGTCAGGAACGAGTCAAAACATTTGAGTAAAAAATGGTTCAATTTTCAAAATATAAAGAAACATATGAAGAGTTAGAACGTGAAATACGTGCTGATAAGGACACCATTGAGAGAATTTTGAAAGAGAAAGATAAAATTGAAAGTGATTTTTCAAAATTGAAAATGAAAAGATAATAATTCAACATAAAACTCAGTTAGCTAAAAAGGCTTTCGAAGAACGAGAAAATCGATATCTTGAAGATATTGCTGATCTCGAGGAGAAAATAAGTTATCATGATCGAATTGTTTATAAAATGGGTTAATCAATTCAAACCATTCGCATGCTTGGAAAGACACCTAATAAAGTTTATGATTATTTTCTCAAAGCTGGGTTGGGTTATCAAAATCCTGAACGTATCAAGAAATCCATTGCAGCACAACCAAAAATGTATCATGGTGAAATGCTTTATAGTACTAAATTAAAAATTGATTCACCTGATTCTAAGGAAACTTTAGAGGATGCGGAAGAAAGTCAGTTGAAAATGAGAAACAAAATGATCCAACTAGATTATGGAAAATTAAATGCTCTTTATAAAACATTTGTTCCTCAAAAAGAATCTTCAGTTGAACAAACATATTTTTCATTTCCTTCTACTTCTAACGAATATTATGAGTCAAATGAAGTCATGTCTGTTGGGAATTATACTTTGAGTTGATTATGACAAAACATATTAAAGGTGGAGGACCTACAAGACAAAGTTAGAATAACATTAATGCTGATTGAAGATTAGTCAAAGAGTATTTAATGCTTAGCTAAAAGATAAAGATCAACATTAATGCTGATTGAAGATTAGTCAAATAGTATTTAATGCTGATTTATAGTTTCCTAATTTTATTTTGATCTTATCTTGTCTTGTAAACCCTAACCCCTCTAGTATATAAAGAGGGGAAGGCGTCTAGTATTAGATTGATTCATAGATAGTCTTGTTAGTTTATGGATGATAAATTAATAGATGTGTGTTAGGATCGAACTCAATATCACGAGATTGCACTCACTACGAGTTAACAATTAATAAATAATATATTTGTTAATTTTACACGTAAACGTTTAACGGTCGTTAAGTATTTAACGGAAAAGACTAACGACCATAAGGACAAGGACAAGTACATAATTACATAATTGATGTTACATAATGTTACATAATTAATGAATTGATGTTACATAATTGATGTTGCATAATTAATGAATTGATGTTACTTGTTCACCAAGTATTAGGGTTAGGGTGCCTATATAAACACCCATATGGAGAGGTGAAAGATACACAATAATCCCTAAACTCTATCACTCCTTTGTCCTACATTCGACCCCATAACCTTGGGTTGATCGGATCGAATCGTTCGTTTAAACGCTACGTGTTATCAAGCTAGTGATTGGTTAACTCGATACATAGCGTGTGTACAAGATCGTGATACAATCTTCCTTTAGATTGTTCTTGGATTGTTTTCGTATAAACCCTAATTAGGGTTCTTGGAGATAATCCCTAAGCAATTTGATTCTTGTTCGGGCTAGAATCAAAAGGTATGTAACCCTAATTCGGTTAATTATTCAAACATGTTATTTGATCCTTTATTTGCTTCCGCTATTCTATGCTTTGATGTTATGGTTTAATATAATTGTTATGAAAGTATAAAACCATCAAAAATGTATTAAATATTTGATGTTATCATCTGTTTCACTAATTTCTGAAGCATTTTATGTGCAGGTTAAAGCAATTGCGTGGTGGATTGATTCTGGTGCCACAACCCATGTTTGTAAAGATCGTTGCTGGTTTAAGACATATGAACCGGTGGAAGAAGGATCTGTACTTTACATGGATGATGATCATCTCGCTCCTCTTCATGGAAAAGGAAGTGTGGACTGGAATTTAGTTCAAGAAAATCTATTACTTTGTTTAATGTGTTGTATGTTCTAAAACTTCGTAAGAATTTGATTTCTGGTCCTGTATTGAATAAGTGTGGATACAAACAGGTGTATGAATCTAATAAGTATATCTTATCGAAGTCTGGTGTGTTTGTGGGATTTGGTTATTATAACAATGGTATGTTTATGTTGAACTTGAATAAAGTTCCTGATGATTCTGGTTATGTTTATATGTCTTCTTCTACTGTTGTTAATTCCTCATTATGGCATGCTCGTTTAGGACATGTGCATTATAAAAGAATGCTTGAAATGTCTAAAGATAATTTAATACCTGTTGTTGATGAAAATCCGAAAAAATGTACTACTTGTATGTTAACAAAAATCACTAGACAACCATTTAAAAGTATAACAAGGAAATCTGTCATACTTGAATTGATACATCGTGATTTGTGTGATTTTCATGCTACACCATCTTTGGGAAATAAAAAGTATGTTATAACTTTTATAGATGACGCCTCTAGGTTCTGTTATGTTTACTTGTTACATGCAAAAGATGAAGCCCTTGATAAATTTAGAGTTTATAAAACAGAAGTTGAATTGCAACAAAATGACTTAATTAAAACTTTACGCATGGATAGAGGTGGTGAATATTATGATCCTGTATTTTTCTAATTTGTAGGAATCATTTATGAAACTACAGCTCCTTACACACCAAAACAAAATGGTGTGGCTGAAAGGAAAAATATAGCTCTTAAGGAAATGGTTAATTCCATGTTATCTTACTCGGGTTTTGATTTGATTCTTTAGTATATGTAATATAATATATATATATATACAACTAAAATACCAAATACCAAATTATAGTTTAAGAGAAGTATTCCAAAAGGTTTTAAGAAGATTACTTTTGACCAAAGTAAAATTCAAAACCTTCCCGAGTCGTATCCCGACGAGGCGTGAATTGAAAATCGAGGTTAAGTTCGTGATCGAGTGATTGAATGATCAAATTTTTGGTTTGGATTCTATTTCTACAAATAACATGCAAAAACAAATAAAGGCAAGCTAAAAACGAAAGCAATTATGGTTAAAACACGAAAACGATAACGGGAATCAAAACCCGAGCTTTAAAAACCTAAATTATCAAATTTTAACCCTACAAATGCAAATTTAATTTTTAAATGTCCTAAATGATTAAAAATAATTTTAGAAAAAAGAATTATATTTTTTTGACTTTTATTTAATTTATTATGAATTAAAAACACTTTTAGACTAAATAAAATGTTAAAAATAGTAAACGACTTTATAAAAATCCAAGAAAATTACTGAAAATACTTTAAGCTATAAATAATCTAAAAAAAATAAGAACATGAAATAAGCTATGCTAATAAGATGAAAAGAAAATAAGCCTAAAACTAGAAATAAGGGTTAAATATTAAATATAACAAACTATAAACGAAAAAGTCCCAAGGGCAGTTGGTAGTGGAGTGTGGTGTTAAAAGTGTTGGCAGTTAAGGTTGAGGTCCTGTGTTCGAGCCTGGGGCTTCTCTATACGGCCAACATTTTTATTTTTGAAATTTTATTTTTGAAAAAGCTTTTGTAGACTAAAATAAGCAATTTTTGTGAAAACAGTTTTTTCTAAAAACCACTAATAAGCTAGAAACGAGCTTATTAAAGTGACAGATTTTCTAAAAAGGCTTTAAGGCTTTAAGACTAAACTGTTTTGGCTTTTTTTAGGCTTAATAAGCTAAAGGAAAAGGCAAATAAGCAAAACAGACTTAAATCTAAACCTAATAAGCACTAAGAACAAGAATTAAGCAAACAAATAAGCTGGAAAAGCTTTAAAAAGCAAATAAGCTTTTTGGATAAAAGATACTTAAAAACAGTCTAAGAGGCACTTTTAAGCTAAAAATTAAGCTAGTAAAGCTAACATCTACACCTTAAAAAGTTAAAACAGATTAAGCTAACACTACAAACTATAAGAAAAAGCAAAATTTAAACATTTTGAATAACTAACAAGCTAGAAAAAAGGCTTTTGAAAAAGGTCGTTTAACTAAAAATGTGTTTTCTTGGTTTTTTCAAGTTTTTACAAAAGACTAAACTACTAAATTCAGACCTAGATTAAGCTAAAATAATAAGTCCTAAACTCTAAATTAAGCACAAACAGATTAAGCCTATCCTATAAACTAACTAATCTATCAAAAACAGACCTTAATTCTTACTTAAACTCAACTAAAATGATGATCCAAAATTGACTTTAAAACTGTTTTAGAACCTGAACTATTTGACAGTTTTGAAACAAAATCCAAATAACATTTGCACAATCAACCAACTTATATCTACTGCATTCTAACACCATAAACAACCATTAAATGACACTTTAGATCAGAATCAAAAGAGCTAATCAATTAAGCTGTTTAATCAAGCTTAATCTTCACAGATTTGAACTTTAGGTACCTTAAACCTTGGTAAATGTTTTTACCTTTAAACACTTACCTCAAATGTTTGATAAGCTTAATTTAAAGCTTATCAAACCTGGTTTAAAAGTTATTAGACAATCAAACAGTACTAACCTTGGTTAGTGTTGTTTGTGCCAAACACCCCTTAAATGGTTTGATAGACATGATTAAGCTTAAAACAGATTAGATTAAGCTACAAAAAACCAAAACAGATTTAGATCTAGGTATTAAAGGTCTAAATAAGCAAAGTTAAGCCACAAATAAACACCTTACAATAAGCTAACATGATAAGACATATTTTTGGATTTTTTTAACAGTTTTATAACAATTTAAGATCTAATGACTTATAAACTGTAAATAGACAATAATAAGCAGTAAAACATTAAGATAAGCAATAATAAGCAAGACAATAAGCAGTAGATAAGCAGTAAAATAAGCAAACAGTTTTAAGCTATAAAATGTAAAGAGTGAACTTACAAAACCCTTTGCTTTAAACAAGGGTATAAGTGCTCTTTAGAGCTTTGTCTACAAGCTCTAGCTTGTTTAAAACAAGCTAGTAAAACCATAAGCCCATCCCAATCTGGCTTATCATCCAAAGTATGTTGAGGTATATTTAGGGGTGATTTTTGAGTAAAATAAGTAAACTCTTAAACAGTTTAGCTAAGAATAAGCTAAACTGTTTTAAGTAACAGCTTGTGAGTTATGAGAGCTTATAAGAGCTTATCAAGTATTTTTCAAACACAATGTAACATAAAAATTAAGACAGAGCTTTTAAACATAAAAACTTCACTTTCATTAAAACTTAAAAAGAGTACAAGGCTTTTAAAAAGTACAATAAGCTAGAAATAAGCAATAAATTTAAGCTGAATACAATGAAAGTAGATCCTGCCACAAGGGCTTACAAGGGTCCTATTTATAGAGAATTATGAAGGTCTTGGGTCTTCAAACTGTGCTACTTCTGTGAGAGGTATGAGAGGTGTGTTTCTTGTGTGAGTGAGCTCGAAACCATCATCTTAGCCATTCATTTTGCTTTGGCTCCAAGTAGTATAATCTGAGCCCTTAATCTTGAGAACTTGCCCCAACAACCAATGAGAAATCAGGGGATTGCCAAGGTGGAATTGGCACCTTGTGGAGTCGGGTTGAGGATAGTGATAGGGTTTTATTTGTTGGAGCAGGGGTCGAGGTGAGAGTGACAGATGAATAGTGTTTTTGGCGGGTAAATGGTTTTAATTGAGTTAATGGTTGTTAGGGATAAAAGGTAACGGGGTTAGGGAATTAGGGACTAATGGTGAAAAGTTTAGGGACTAACTTTGTTAACCCTTAAGGACTAATGGTGTAATGGATTAGGTTAAGTGTTGGCTAATGGGCTTTTGATCTTGGGCCGGTTTATAATAATTATAAGTCGATATCTTTTGACTTAATGTAAGTCTCAAGCGGTTTTTTCCATAAGCAAAACCCTTCATCATCTAGCAAGGTGGCTTTTTGCATAGATCACCCCTTACATAGTCTCTTGAGCCATGGAATCTTTACTTCAACGTTTCAAAACCAGAGTTAGGATTTCTGGATTTTTGAAAAAGATAGGTTTCACTTACAACGGACCTTCCGGGAAGGCTTTAACACTTGAAATTGAGTAAGCTGCTATGATACAAATTGTAAAACCATAGAGGGGGGAGGGGGTGAATACGATTATCTTAATTTCTTCGAAGTTTCTAAAACTTCAAGTTACAAATAACCAAGTGGTGTAATGATCTACTTGATGATGAAGACAATTAGTAGATGAAGATAGAGAGACGAGGAGACCTTGATATTATACTAGTACGGAGATGGGAGTTTTATTACCAGCGTACGTTCCAGTTGCGAATCCACGACACATATACTATTACTCTAGTATAATCCTTATGGTAGGTTATAAACCGTATTACAACTTTGCTCTACTGATATGCACTAAGATCGACGCTCACTGAGAAGAGCTACTCCCTATGGTCTTTCACTCTCGGAATCCACCCCTAAGAACCCGTGATTCGACTTAACATCTAGGATCACTATGATCGACTAGGACCAATAAGAACTTCCCCTTGGAAGCTTACCAAACCCCAACTAGACCCTCAATGATCTAGGCTTGATCACAAAGATACAAGACTTCCTTTTACAACCAAATTGAATAAAGTAGTTTGATATGAATCAAGTCCTAACCTAACCTAGAGATTCGATTCTAATAGAAAGGGTATGAGAAAGAAGACCCTCGACTAATAACACACAAGTGTGGATTAAGTACTTGTGTGTCTCTCTTGTAGAGATGTGTTCTTCAATAGATGATAGAAGAAAAGATTAAGAACAAAAGAGGTGTTAGACTTAGATGATAAAAGAAGAGAAAAGTGAGAAAGAAATAATGGCAAGAGGTGAGGAATACAATAACCAAAAGGGGGTATTTATAGGGCAAAAACTTGCATTGGTATATTTTACACAGCCGGTAGCGAGCTGAGCCACGTGTCAGCGCGCGGAGCGCCAAGCTTGTTCTACGCGCCAGAACCCGCTCAAGTTTTTTTGTTTTTGGCGTTTAATGCACGTCTTTGCTAAAAATCAAAAAATGTTCACGCTTTGACCTTTCCATTATTCTTACACTTAGGGTAAACCAACTCAAATAGCCATTTGATAAAAACGTTTGTGAAGTAGTAAAAAACGTTTAGGGATGTTTATCCAATATCAAAGAGATAGAGAATAACAATTGGACAAAAGGGTATGTTTGGGTATTCCTCACATGTATATGGTTTAGTTTAAAACTAACCATGGTTAGGGTGATGATTTGGCATGGTTAAGATCGAAAGGAATATAGCCCAAAAAGCCATAAAGAATATACCAGAAGATTATTCCTTTGCTGGAGAGAAGAGTATGGATGTTGGAGCGGATGATTGATATTCATATTCATTTAATAACAGGTGGGTTAAATGTATGAAAGATGTAAGTGGCTTGATTGATGGTATGAATCCTAAGGGAAAAAGTGGGGAGGGGACTTGTAATTTGAATTTGAATTGTATTTCAACATTTGAGATAGGAGTGAGGTTTGATGATGACATATGATGTAATGGAAGGAGCTTATGGCTCAATTCAAATTTGGTATGGTTGAGATGGAGGTGAGTTGTCAAAGTGTGATTAGGAAGTTTGTGATGTATGTGAGATTTGAATGTCAAAGCTTGGAGAGGATAGGAATTGTGCATATAGAAAGCTTTGAGTGTGTGTGTATGTGTGAAACTTGAATTCATTAGAGAGTTATGTGAGTGTAGAAGTGAAGAAGAGAATAAATAGGAAGTGTATGTGGTGGAGAATGTTTTGAAGGGAATTTGAGTTGTCATGTGAATTTGAGTTGTCATGTGAAGAGATAAGCTTGGGAAGGTTTATGTGGGAAAGGTTTAAGGTTGTGAAGTTATGAAGAAGATAATGATAAGGATGTTTAATCAAAGGATTAAATGGGTTTAATAATCACATTGCCATAAGAGAGAAAAAAGATAGGCAAATGTGATTATGGGATGGTTTAGGAAAGAAATGTTTAGAGTGTGGAATATATAATCATTTGTTGGGTAGAAAAGATTAACAAATTTTAAGGGATGTTTAAAGGAGAAGTGCTTGTGTATGAGACATGTGAGGAATACATGTGTGAGTTTGTAAATTATTTATAAGTAAGGAGGTAAGAAAAGTCAAAGTACAATTAACCTCCAAATATCACAAACTCAAATAGTCAATTGGACTTAATCCATGATAATCAATTTTGGATTGATCCTATTCATCTGATGCAAACAAATGTGTCACTAAGGTTTTGCATCTCTAAGGAAAGCTTATCCCTTAAACGAAAAAAGGCATGCTTTTACGCTTAGTGACATTTGACTTAGTTTGACCAATAGGAGTAAAATCCATTTACGTAATTAGAGAACAAGTAAAATCGGATTAGAGTCATATGAATACTTTGGTTTGATGGGTATGTTGAAAGTAATTCATACTAGGTTTAAAAGGATAGTTTCGACCTTGGCTAGATGCAATTGATAAACATTTGATGTGGCATTTTGTAAAACGAGATATTTTTTTGTCATCTTTAGTCTAACTCATTTGTTTGTGTTCCCAACAATTAAGTATCATGTACATACCTTTATTGAAGTTTTCACATGTGTCGGGTAAGAAGAAAGCCGACAAAAAAATCCGCAAGTTCTGCCAGCCCTGGCGCGATGACCCACGCGCTGAGGCGCATCAGCGTCCGCTTGGAACATACGTTACATCGGTTTTTCGGATTTCAGCTATCGTTTGTAATTGTAAATGTTGCGAATGTTTATTTGTCATCATTAAAACATAAAGGAGATCATAGTCAATGTTGCATCAACATAATCGTTTGTTCACTAATGAGCTGAGGTGTAGTATGATGTTGGGCCTCATGTGTATCACATGTAGTATCTCTAGTGGGATTAATGGACCGATCACTGTTTAAGTTGGATATAATGGTAGTATGTGTTGGTGATTTTAGTGTCATTAACGGCCATTTAGGTAATGATGATTTACTAGAGACTAATGAGATTTCATACTTAATCTTGGGATACGTGTTAGGGAAGTGTGGAGTACGCACTCGTTGAGTTAAATATGTTATCGACTAGACAAAATTCAATGTTCAATTTAGCAGTACTAAGGTTGGGTTATAAAGGGCAGTTCTATGTTGGTTGTTTTTTCAATTGACAGTACGAAGTTGTTGTTACTGCTAGCACTACTGTACTGAGGTTGTTATATCTTGCTAGTACTAAGTAGTTAGTAAGGTTAGCACTAATACTTAGTACTGGTTGTTTTCATCTAGCGAGTACTTATGTAGGTTAAGTCTGCTTGCAACTAAATAGTTAATACTGCTAGTCGTATAACTGTTTGAAAACAGTTATGAAAGTTGGTTTTAACCAACTTTAACTGCTTAACTGTCGTCTAGAATTTGTTTTATAAACAGATTCAATTAAGTCTCATTTTAGTTAACGGAAAAACATACATTCCTTTCATTGTCTGATTTATGATTTTGTGCCCTAGAACATAAATTGATATTACTCCTTATTATATCCCAATAGAGATTTCGTAGCTAACCCCAGGCATCGATAAGGGTCGATAATATTTATACGGGAAAGTGGATTATTACACGATATAAGCGAGTTATCCAGGATCATCACACTCACACACCCCAATAACTAACAAACGTATAAAGTATTTTGTTGTGATCATGGCTGGAAATACGGTGAAGGAGATGACTACGAATTTTGGGAAACTAGATAAGTTTGAGGGGCATGACTTTAGGCGATGGCAGAAAAGATTGCACTTTCCTGTTGTTACGTGAAAGTGGTTTATGTTGTTGGACAAACCGATGCCGGATTGGTTGGAGATGAACACGTGGAAGCGTTTATGGAGAAAGGGACAAAGTGGAGGAATGATGACTTACTATGCTGGGTATTATCTATTGAATGGTATGTCTGAATTCTATTTTGATGTATATACGAATGTTGAATCGGGCTAAGGATAGTTGTGGGATTCACTTGAATCAAGGTTACATGGCATGAGGATTCTTCAAGTAAAGGAAATTCCTTGTATGTAATTTTAGATAATTACAGAATGGTCGATTCTAGGACCGTCATGGAACAGTACATGAAATCCTTAGGTTACTTGGACAATATACACAACATGGTTTAAAATGGATAGGGTGGGGGGGGGGTGTGGGGGGGGGGGTGGGGGGGGGGGGGGGGGGGGGGGGGGGGGGGGGTGGGGGGGTGGGGGGGGGGGGGGGGGGGGGGGGGGGGGGGGGGGGTCCCCCCCCCCCACCCCCCCCCCCGGGTGGGGGGGGGGGGTGGGGGGGGGGGGGCGCGCGGCGGGGGGGGGGGGGGGGGGGGGGGGGTGGGGGGGGGTGGGGTGGGGGGGGGGGGGGGGGTCCATTTCAAGTTTCAAGTATAATTGATAAGTTGCCTCCTTCCTGGAAGGATTTTAAACATACTTTGAAACATGGTAAAGATGATTTGTCTTTGGTTCAACTTGGTAGTCACATGCGCATAGAGGATCTCTTAGGGGCGCTTGACAATGACAAGGGCAAAAGGTAAGGAAGTTGGTGGTCCTCTGTTAACATGACAAATAAGAGGGTAGAATGATACATCAAACAGAAACAAAGGTAAAAAAGCGATCCAATGAGAACAAAGTGGTTCTCGTTTCCAACAAGAACCAAATTGGAATGTTGAAGTGTGGTAATGACTGGTCACTTCAAAAGGGATTGCCGTAGTGGTAAAAAGAACAACGCAAATGCTGGTGGTTCGGGAAAGGGGTCTAAGGACCAATCCCAAGACCAAGGTCAGAATTTAGTGAATATTTGGAACAGTTTTGTCAAATATTCTGTTTCACTAATTTCTGAAGCATTTTATGTGCAGGTTGATGCAATTGCGTGGTGGATAGATTCTGGTGCTACAACTCATGTATGTAAAGATCGTTGTTGGTTTAAGACTTTCGAACCAGTGGAAGACGGATCTGTACTTTACATGGGTGATGAACACTTTGCTCCTATTCATGGAAAAGGAAGCGTAGCATTAGAATTTAGTTCTGGAAAAATTGTTACTTTGTTTAATGTGTTGTATGTACTAAAACTTCGTAAAGAACTTCTGTGTCTGGTCCTGTGTTGAGTAAGTGTGGATACAAACAGTGTATGAATCCGATAAGTATATCTTATCGAAGTCTGGTGTGTTTGTAGGATTTGGTTATTATAACAATGGTATGTTTATGTTGAACTTAAATAAAGTTCCTGATGATTCAGATTCTGTTTATATGTCTTCCTCTACTGTTGTTAATTCATCATTATGGCATGCTCGTTTAGGACATGTGCACTATAAAAGAATGCTTGAAATGTCTAAAGATGATTTTTATTTTCACTGCTATTGTGAAATCGGGAAAAATTGTACTACTTGTAGTTAACGAAAATCACCAGGGACCATTTAAAAGTATAACAAGGAATTGTCATCCTTGAATTGATACATAGTGATTTGTGTGATTTTCATGCTACACCATCTTTGGGCAATAAAAAGTATGTTCATAATCTCTTTATAGATGATTGCCTCTAGGTTTTGTTATGTTTACCTGTACATGCTAAGGATCTGAAGCCCTTGATAAATTTAGAATTTATAAAACCTCATAGAAGTGAATTGCAACAAAATGACTTAGTTAAAACCTTGACGCACAGATAGAGGTGCAGTGAAATTATGATCCTGTGTTTTTCAATTCTGTAGGCATTATTCATTGAAAACTACAGCTCCTTAAACAACACAGCAAAATGTGTGGCTGAAGAAAAAATAGAGCTCTTAAGGAAATGGTTAATTCCATGTTTTCTACTCTGTCTGAGGTAGGGGTTCTGGGGTGAAGCAAGCCATGTTAACGGCTTGTATTTGTTAAATTTGCGTACTAATAAAAGAACATAGGACTACCCGTATGAACTTTGGTTATAAGAAAACAGACCCACTTGTCATTATTTGCGTGTTTGGGGTGGTAGGGCGTAGTAGGCTTACGGCCCGAAAAACAGAAAACTTTGGTGTGAAAAAGGGATTGATTGCTCTTTGTTGGATATGTAAGCATTCCATGCATATAGGTTTTTAGTTATTGAACATCATGACTCTGTTCTATCTAAATCAATTATAGAATCAAGAGAAATGCTATATTTGATGAGACCGTTTTCTTCAATACCTAGACCAAAGGGACATTATACAATGTGCAAGAATCTCAATGGATGGATCATACCGATGTACCAAATGAGATTTTCGAGACTCGAAGAGGCTAAAAGAGCTAAGGCTAAATCATATGGTTTTGATTTTTAACTATACTTAGTTGAGAGATCAAGAGATCAAATTAGATCACAATACTCTTACTGATATAGTATTGAGGAGGATCCTAGAACCTATAATGAAGCTATGCAATCTTGTGATGCTGCTTTCTGAAAAAAAGCAATTGATGATGAGATTGGTTCTATTATGGAAAATAATACATGGGTCTTATCTGATTTACCTCCAGGTTGCAAACCTTTAGGTTGCAAATGGATCTTCAAAAGGAAGATGGAAGTCGATGGAACAATTGACAAGTTCAAGGCTCGATTGGTAATCCAAGGCTTTAGACAAAAGGAAGGGATCGATTACTTCGATACCTATGCACCAGTTGCTCGTATCACTACTGTTAGATTGTTGTTAGCTTTAGCAGCTATTCACAATCTAGTGATCCATCAAATGGATGTCAAAACAGTATTTTTAAATGGTGATTTGGAAGAAGAAGTGTATATGAAGCAACCAGAAGGATTTGTTATGCTAGGTAATGAGCATAAGGTGTGTAAGCTGGTTAAGTCGTTGTATGGGCTGAAACAAGCACCTAAGTAGTGGCATCAAAAGTTTGATGAGGTTGTATTGTCTAGTGGTTTTCTTTTAAACCAATCTGACAAGTGTGTATATAGCAAATTTGATAGCCCCGGTAAAGGTGTTATAATTTGTTTATATGTTGATGACATGTTGAGTTTTGGCACCGACCAAAAGCAAGTTGATAAAACTATGAAGTTTTTTTCATCAAGGTTTTTCATGAAAGATATGGGAGAAGCAGACGTTATTCTTGGTATTAAGATTAAACGTGAGAATAAAGGGATTGTAATTACACAATTGTTGCATCAATACCCCTTTATTTTTATATACTGACCTCTCACTATTTTACGCATCAATTTACACTCCACCTGCCAACCGTTTTTTTTTAAATACATTATTACTTTACCCTGTTTACTTTTTTTTTTTCCCATTTATCTTTTTATTTTTTATTATATATTTTTACCCCTATGTTATACCCATTTTGTTCTTAATTTTAAGATATTATACAAACCATATTTTTAATATCAATTTTTTCTGTTACACACATTTTATTATTTTTTTTATTAAATTTTACGCCCACCCAACTGCACAATCTCACTACAATGAGAAAATACTCAAGAATTTTAATTGAGAATATTGTTCTCCGGTGAGTACTTCCATGGATCCGTCGAAAAGCTTAAGTGCCTATACATGGAAACCTGTAGATAACTTGAATATTCAAGAGCTATTGCTGTTTGATGTATGCCAAGACAAGAACTAGACCCTGATATAGCATATGTTGTTGGTAGATGAGTATTTGACAATAATCCAAGTAGACAACATTTGGAAAGCAATAACGAGGTGTTTAAGTACTTGAGAGTTAACTAAGGATTATGGTTTACTCATATATTTATATCTTCATGTTAGAAGCTTATCCGAAATGCAATCTGATAAAACATGTTGAAGAACATCTCCTACTAGAGGGTGGGTTTTCCCCTGCTTGGTTAGGAGCCATTTCAAGGGCTTCTAAGAAGACAAAACAATATAACCTGGTTCTAACTATGGAATCTGAGTTTTAGCATTGCTGCTGCTGTAAGAGCCAAAAAAATAAAAAAAGGCTAAGAAACTTGATACATGAGATTCCAATATGGCCGAAACCATAGCACCAATATCTATCCAATGTGATAGTGCTCCCCCAATGGCTATGCATTAAAGAACAAAAACATAGGGAGAGTCAAACACTTAGTGTTCGACATAGTCTGGTAAGACCTGAGAACTGAATACAGGAATGATTTGATTACTATTGAGTTTGTCGAACACAACATAATTTAGCAGGACCACTTGACGAAGGGTACTAGCTAGGACTTGGTAAATAAGTCAGTAAAAGGGAATGAATTAAAGTCAAATAAATCTACGTACCTAAAGATACCCACGAATTCCCTTCTAATACAACATAGAAGCTAATTCATGTGGAAAGCTCATAGCTTGAGATTGGAACACAAGTACAACTTCCGAGGTATGTGTTAATACTGCAAGTGATGGTTAGGTGAAGTTAAACATACTAATAGTATAAAGTTTGAAAAATATGCATGCAGGTGCAAGATCTAAAGTACTAACCTATTGAACATGAAGTTATTAGCCGCTACAAGGAAGCAAGACTTGGCTTACCAATATGTTCATTCAAATGGATTGGAGACACATAGAACCAGGAATGGTATATTGCATTGTAAGTGGGTCAAGTTAAATAACTAGAGTGTTTGTAGAAACGACTGTGTATAGTATCTTCAGGTATTCAAATGGATTGACGGGTTCAATCGTTACGACACCCCGATTTTCAAATATTTGGAATGTGTATTATACTAAGATGAAAATTCAATCGCAAGACATTTTCATTTATGCATTTGTTTGTTTCGATATTTGTTTTAGCATATATCTATATATATGTATTAGTAAATCAAGGATTACACTAAAATGGGGGGGATTTGTTGGTGATTTTAGTGTCATTGACGGCCATTTAGGTAATAATGATTTACTAGAGACTAATGAGATTTCATAATTAGCTTGGCTACTGAGTTATGGAATTGTGGAGTACACACTCGTTGAGTAATAGTTATCAATACCTAGACAAAAATGCAGATAACAAGGTCCATACTACTGGCAGTAACTAATGTTTGATATAACAGTACTAAGTTATTCTACAAGCAGTACTAAAGTATATTAGTACGTTAGCTCTAGAACTTAGTACTGGTTGTTAAATCTAGCAGTACTAAAGATAGTTAGTACTGTTAGTAGTTTAGTAAAGAAGCACTAATAACTTATACTGGTTGTTATCAACTAGACAAAGTATTAGGTACTTCTTGAGCACTAAATAGTTAATACTGCTAGTCGTATAACTGTTTGAAAACAGTTATGAAAGTTGGTTTTAACCAACTTTAACTGCATAACTGTCATCTAGAATTTGTTTTATAAACAGATTCATTAGTCTCATTTTAGATAACGAAAAACATATACAATTCCTTCATTGTTCTTGATTTATGTTTCTTGTGCCTAGAACATAAATTGATATACTCCTTATATTATCCCGATAGAGATTTCGTGCAACCCAGGCATTGATAAGGGTCGAAATACTTTATACGGAAAGTGAATTATTACATGATATAAGCGAGTTATCCAGGATCATCACACTCACACAACACATTTCTAACATAAAACAGTTGGGGAGACAAGTGGCGAATATATCCAACCTAGATATCAACACTTCCATGGCGATTCGCAAACAAGAGTTCGTTGTAGCAACCTGAACGGAATGTAAAGAGATGCTGAGAAGTGAGATTTTACTTCTGAGAGCTTCTCGTGACGCTGTCTGTGTAGGTCTAATTATGTGTCTTCTTCGAATGTCTTGAGATAATCAGGAAGATCCGTTCGTGGAGGTAAATCAAGAATTAGAACCATTGATGTCGGACTGCTTACATAATTATTTCAGTGCCTAGACTTTGAACATAATCAGAAATTTGGTATAATATCTAATGTCACTGAGACATAAGGTACTGTGTGTCCATGTTTTCAAACCATTACCATTTGTAAAAGACTTTTTTGTAATGTCGAATTTCGCAATGATAATAACGATAGAAATAAGCTTAATCTTTTTAGTAAGTTATTCATCCGCTGTAATATCGTTTTCATCCGTTTTTATTCATTTTCATCATTTTTGTATACTTTTCATAGTTTTTATAACGTTGTCATCGTTTTTATACGTTTTTTTTAATACATTATAATACCTTTTCATCCGTTTTTCATTAGGTTTATTACGTTGTCCATCAGTTTTCGTTCGTTTCATCAATTATTTCTTCTTTTTAGAATCCGTTTTTATAACGTTTTCATCCGTTTTCCTTCGTTTTTATACTTTTCCATCCGTTTGTAAAACGTTTTAACCCGCTTTTTATACGTTTCAATATCCATATGTTTCAAAAACAAAACAAAAAACTTGCCTATTTCAATTTCATTTATAATAGAAAAACGTGTCATATTTAAAATATTTACGGAAAACATAAACAAATGGTCTAATAAATTAAAAGAAGAATGAAGGAACAAACATCATCTTCATAGTTTAGAATAATTTAAAACGTTACAACTGTTTTTAACCGGTGCGATAAATTAATATCTAACCAAGGGTTTGACTTTTGAGCGAGATGTATGGTAGATCCATTCCAGATACAGTAGTCAGCAAGAGTTGAGTCGTCCTCGAGCTGCTTTTGGGGCAAGAACATTGTCTGCTGGTCTGCAAGAATATCGTCCTTGTCCTTAAATCTTGACTTTCACATCCTTGATGGTGTCGGAGCTTTCAACATCAAGTGAGATGGTCTTTCCAGTGTTAACATTCACGACACTTATCTGCAGTGTTATCAATGTGTCATCCACAAGACAGATGGTCGACTTGTTCTGGACGTAGTAGTAACCAGATATGGTTGTCTCCAAGCTGGTTTCCAGCATAGACCACTTCATTGGTCTTCGGGACACCTAACCTTGGTCCGTTGAATGAAGCTTTTTTTTTTCACTTCCTGATGTGGTGACTGGAAATTGCATAAAAGTATCTTCTTTTCCAGAGTATTGGTCTCGACATATACCCTTCATCTTTTCCTCTAAAGCATGGCCAAATAGAAGGACAGAATCCTGCATTGATGTAGTAGTCCGTAAGGGTACGGCGTTGTCTCTGTTGATCCAAACTACGTTAAGAACAGCCCTTTGTTGAAGGGAGCAACATCTACCTTTCACGGATCATGTATCTTCAAGTCACAATCAAGGTCACTCAAGTGAAACTGTCAGGAGAAGGCCCTTTCAGCGGCAGTCTTGACCATCAGCTGAAAAATCTGGGTTTTATCTAGCAAGGATTAGGATACCATGTCATTCGGGCTATGTTTTACTGATGATAGGCCTGCCATTCTCTCATCAAAAGTCTTAAATGTTTGGGAACGCTTAGCCTAGGTAAAGAAGGAAAAAGCCATCTGAAAAAGCAAAAACAGAAGAAAGTAAGGATCCGAATCGAACAACAACCAGATAATAAGGAGAAATCAGATATGATCCCGAGTGTATGGAATTCTAGAGCAAGTAAAGTAAACTGAACATGTTTTGTCATACGGCATAAACTCGTGTCCCGCTTAATTTAAGGACACGTGTGTCATATAAACGGTGGACATTATTTGTACAATAAATTTTGTTACAGAAAACAGTGTAATGATGAACAACAAAGATATCCTACCAACAGTTAAAAAAGCAGACCCCAAATACGCAACATAAGATTCTAAAGTAAGGTGATGTTTGTTTTTACCAACTATACACAGTTATGGATCTAGGCCACATATATTTGTGTTATAAAATTTATTCATGTTAGAGCATAGGTAACGATATCACGAATGGAGTAAATCATTCAGTAAGACAAATCACAAATTTAAAAGATAAAACACACGACACTGAAATAAAAACACTTTGAAGATAAGTTGCAACAGATATCATATGAGCATGCCTTAGTTCAAACTACACAGAGCATCAAATACACACAAACATAAGTATCAATAGAAGTACCATCTACTTGTTACTGTAAGGTATATGCATTTTTTGTATAGTCGGTTCTTTGATTTAATATATGATGATTAGATAAAGTTATACGGTGAGTAGTGATTTAACACTTATTTATCGATATTTGACATAAATACTGTAATTGGACCTATATACGACTGTATTGAAACCACAAAGCATATATATAAATGTAGTTATTTTGTACATTCTGTATAAGTGAGAACGTCTTAAAAACAATACACTTTTTAAAGCTGGTACTTAGTCGCAATAAAAAAAGTTGTGTAAAAAACTCTACTTGTATTGCTTCCTAGCCCTAAGAATTATAGCACTTGGTGAAATCACATATAGCCCTATGTAGTCTTTACACAGAAATTTAGTTTAATTTTTAATGTCACTGAAACATAAATATTGTGCGTACATTATTTTGAAAGCATACCACCCCCAAAATTGTTCTAACCATTTGCAAAAGACTAATCCAATGTCCGACTTCACAATGATAATACAATAGAAATAACTTGCGTATTTGAACAAAGGTTTTGTTCCGGGGTAGCATGTATGTTTATATAAGCTTATTCGGAAAGGTTGAACTAACTATATGAAAGAAACGACTATGAAAGTAAGAAACAAATGAATAAAGGAAGTTCTAACCAATAACCAATAATATATTAAGAAACGGTCAATGCAAATCAGACTAACAGAGATAAGAAATTACTAAACTATGACAAACATGATCATTAAAGGACCCTTATTTATAAATAATGACTGCTTTCATCATATAAATAGAGACAGTCTTTCTTTAATGCCGTGGTTGCTATTGAAAACTCGAGATAATATATGTGGCAAAGCCCGTATTTCTTCTTCCGACCTGTTCAATAATGAATGTGCTGATGCAATTTGATTCTAAATCGGAAAGTTATATGAAAATAAATGCATCTCTTAACCATCGGATACCTAAACTTTCAAACAAGTGTAGCGATTTATGTAATAAATATAATATATAGAAGGCCTCAGTAACGAGGCCTAAATATTCGAATGTATGTATTCTGCATCTTAATTGATGGTCCCGTGAGTCAAACCCTGTTTGAAAAGATAGCATATATTAGACCATCCTGGACCAGAAACCATTTCATCTACCAATTAATTACTTCCTGGGGAGCAAAGTTCAGTTCAATTTCAATGCATTAGTCTGATATCCTCCACATCTATGGGAACAGACCAAACTTTAGTATGGTATGTATGCAAGTAAATAACTAGATCGATTGGGGCCGAACGAACTAATACGTATCCAGCGCAATGAGCTGTCCTATCATTCAGAAAGGATATGCTCTCAACTTCAAAGTTGACCATGATTGAAAAAAATATGTAGAAAAAAAATGTAAATGTACTTTTAAGATGGTTCAGGCTAAATCAGCATCAAGCCAAATTTCGTTATGGTGAATTGGTGATGGTTTACACTTCTAGCTTTTTCTTGTAAGCTTCTTAGTTTGATACAAACCATTTCTTTGTTGATTAAAATGACAAAGGAGCAAATGAACCAATGTTAAACTCAAATTGGAGGGGTGAGCCAGCCAAGGCAATAGTGCAACGCCAAGGCGACTCGCAAAGATCCCAATAGCAAGCTATTGTGGTGGGTCTTTCCCCATAAAAAATAAGATTAATATCGAGTGAGCCGATGGCTCACATATCAGATATTAAACTTGATAATGAACATATCGTACACATGATCTAATCCAAAAAGGCCGAGAAAGGTATGCCTTGAATCTCTTTGCGCCTTGGTTTTTATAGCAGTATCCTCTTGCTTAGTTTCTTTGGTTTGGCGATGTGGGATGCATATCAGTTAGTCTTCTACTTTGACTGCTTTATACATGCCATCCTTGTGCACTGCTCCTTGTCTAATTAAGCTAGGCTTTGCCCATAATCTATGTCCAATTATAAGCTTTTTTATATATTCCCCCCAGAAAAACTTTTAGCCCAACCTATGCGGATTAAAATCTATAACGAAATATAAATATCTGCAGCCTTAAAAAACAAAACAGTATGTTATAACATCATATTCTGAATGTGAAAGCATAGCAAAAAAGGTGCAAGTTTTAGCCAACGACCTAATCTTTATTTCTTCTGCAACTAATTAGCCCATAACAGTTAACTCTTAAAATTTACTGCATTATCTGATGCGTCTGTAAAGTGGTGGTTTTTGTTGATAAGATTAAAAAATCCCAGTCCCAAGTCACTTCATACCTTGGTGTTCCGATAAGATATACAAGTCCCCGTCAAACCTTAATCAGTTTAGAAAACCTTCCTTAGGGCTTCTAGGCAGTTCTAGCACACGGCTAGAACCCAAATCCATTTCAATGGTCTTGCTTTTAGTCATATGATCTCTTTTTCTAAATAATTGCTCTCACTGTCACCACAATGTCCTTGTTATACCCAAAAGTGCTAACCAGTTTTCCAACACTTCCATTTCATTAGCGCAACATGAGAGACAACTGAAAGAAATGAAAGAGATCTAGAGAAGTGAGAATGTTCCTTCTTAGCGCTTCACATGACGTTGGTCATGAAGTAAGGTCTTATTATGTGTCTACATCAATTGCTTAAATAACATAATTAACCGTTCGTGGAGGTAAATCAAGAGTTAGAACCATTGATGTTGGACTGCTTATGATGTTTAAGGCTCCTCGTGTTGGTAACTCGCAATGTAGCCAACTTCCAAGTATGAAATCAATCTGCAACACATTAATTGAGTGATGAACTTTTATACATGTTTGCCAAGATATATCACAGAAACTCTCAAATGTAATCCAATCGTCCTGAAAAAATTGATCTCAACAAAGTCCCTTTTAGTCTATTGTAAATACTTTTCTTATAAGTGTGACCATGTTTTTCTGCAATTACATGAACTTACAAATGTAGTTATGTTGTAGATGTGTATAATTTGCTGCATCTTTAATCAATCGACAGCAAGTCACAGAACTCAGCTGGTTTTAGAAAGAGCTGTCCTGTCATCCAGAAAGGATAAGTTGACCATGATTGAAAAAACATATGTAGAAAAAAAAACAGTGAGCGTAATTTTGAGATGGTTTAGTCGGTTAGATGAATCCGACAAGCCCAAGCTCGTGATACTATCAAAGATGGTGTATTGGTAACTCGCAATGTAGCCAACTTCCAAGTATGAAATCAATCTGCAACACATTAATTGAGTGATGAACTTTTATACATGTTTGCCAAGATATATCACAGAAACTCTCAAATGTATCCAATCGTCCTGAAAAATTGATCTCAACACCTTTAGCTCGTGATACTATCAAAGATGGTGATACTATCAAGATCGTGTTGGTAACTCGCAATGTAGCCAACTTCCAAGTATGAAATCAATCTGCAACACATTAATTGAGTGATGAACTTTTATACATGTTTGCCAAGATATATCACAGAAACTCTCAAATGTATCCAATCGTCCTGAAAAAAAAATGATCTCAACACCCTTTAGGCTATTGTAAATACTTTTCTTATAAGTGTGACCATGTTTTTCTGCAATTACATGAACTTACAAATGTAGTTATGTTGTAGATGTGTATAATTTGCTGCATCTTTAATCAATCGACAGCAAGTCACAGAACTCAGCTGGTTTTAGAAAGAGCTGTCCTGTCATCCAGAAAGGATAAGTTGACCATGATTGAAAAAACATATGTAGAAAAAAAAACAGTGAGCGTAATTTTGAGATGGTTTAGTCGGTTAGATGAATCCGACAAGCCCAAGCTCGTGATACTATCAAAGATGGTGTATTGGTGTTTGATGTGAAGTAATAAAAAAGTATCTTAATAAACATATTTGTCAGAAGTGGGATTTGAACCCACGCCCTCTCTCAAAGACCAGAACTTGAGTCTGGTGCCTTAGACCACTCGGCCATCCTGACTTCTTTGAACTAAAGAACTATTACAAGTTTGAACTATAAAAAGCTACATTATTAATCTAGTTTTACAGCTATTCTATCTGATTTTATCACTTTTTACAAGTTATTACTATGAAAATATAGTGATATTCACACTTGTGTGAATGTGTTATGATTAATCATTTTAGAATCATATCTTTCTAGCATGAAAATGATGTAAATATGTTGGTTCATCAAATACTACGTAGTATATAACCAGTACACAAAAAATAACACTTGTCCTCAATTCAAGGCAAGATCTACATTTAAATATTACTAAACTTTTATTTACACTACATTTAAATATTTTTGGTTGAAAAAAACTACTACAACTACCCATGGAGAGTAAGAAATTTATATATGTTTTGTACAAATACAATTATATACGTTTTGTATCAAAAAGTAGACATGATCATTTTTAATGCGTTAAACAATTGTATTGTACTTATAACGTATGTTTTGTGGCTAAAAAAAATCCTATGTCTTCCCTAGCTATAAATAGTTTTTATAATGAAATCTCTTCTCCCTAGATATGAGTTTATGACTATATATCAATTACATTAAATTGATTAGAATTATTAACCAAACACTTGCAATGGATTGGCTTATGATTCTTTGATTGTATCAAACACACCCTTAATTAAACATAATGAAAAGTATATTGACATTACATGGAGTTAATCCTTAATTTTATAGTGCCATTGAACACAATATTTTTTTTGAACGGCGGATATATATTAGAACTAGCAAGAAGCTAGAAAAAGTTACAAAGAAATAAGGTTCGGATTTTTCATCCACTCTATCCTACTAAATTTGATATTACTCCTATACCTACACCATAAAAACGATCTAGAAACAAGGACATCAAAAAAATTCGTCGTAGATGAATACTTTGATCGAAAAGAGTCTTGTTCCGATGATTCCAAACTACCACCACGTAACATAGAAAACCCTTCCATTATATTTTATAAGCCTCAACTCATTCTAAGCGATAGAAAACCACTGTCCAGCCAACTTTCATTACAATCAAACCCACATAAAGAAACACCCACCAAGAAGCAAACTTCTATAGATATTTCTCACCACGAACAAGCTAAAATATTGATCGTGATTCAACCTTCCTTATTACAGCATGGATAAATGATTAGACGTGAATCCAATAGACTCTACGCGACAACTTCAAACCGATTGGGGTAAAAAAGTCATACCGAACTTTCCACGCCAAATATGATTTTAATTGGGAACCGTATGTACCAGCGAGTCTTAATAAGGTAAGAAACCTCCTAATCGGTATTCGTCAATGAGCTTTCTAACCGAAGCCCAAAAACTTACCCTAAACCCACGAAGCACCACTTTCCGCCTATCGTTCGAATCAGATAACATCGTTCCTGCAAGAAACACATTCAAATTGTTAGACTGCTCCAACTCTACACCGTCCCTTGGAGCACGCCGCAAAGAAAGCCCAACGTCATTATGATTCATTTTAGACGCAACAATATTCTTCTTGTCGGGTTCAAGCGCATAAACTCTGGCAAATTTAGTTTTAAAATTCATGTCGCCCCTCCAAATCTCCTCCCAGAAGCTCATATCTATCCCATTGCCAACCTTCTTATTCATAAACTTCAGTAAATCGACACCTTTGTTCCGCAAGCTATTAACTTCTGTAGTAATACTCTTCCACACAGAAGTATGAGCAGCTTTGGATCTCTTATCGAGACCCCCACAATTACCATGCAAGGCACGAATAAATCTAGACCAAAGAGCATTTCTATTATCATGAAAACGCCAAACCCATTTAAACAACAACGCTCTATTTAGCGCAAAGAGATTTGAAACCCCTAGCCCTCCTTTATCTTTGGACATCAAAACTTTATTCCATTTAAACCACGATATTTTGTTCTCCTTCAAATCAGCTCCAAGAAAAACTAACTCTAATACCTCAACATCACAACCTACACGATTGTCACGAAGGTAGATGATGAATTTCCTATTATTGTCCAAGAACAAAACAAGATTCACTCGATGGATCAATCAAATAAACCCGATAAAACAGCCCTAAATTACAATCCTTGGATTCGTTGACACGCCATGACAAAAGATGTGCACACAACGACGACCATGAAAATGAAATAAGAAAGCACGACAAGTACGCCGAAACAGCCTATGAGATCTGGTCCGATCTTCTCGAAAGGTTCGGAAAAGAAATTGCCCCTAGAGCTTATGAATTGAAGCTCGCCCTAACCACAACGCAACAGTCCGGAGCATCCGTTTCCACATACTACACAAAACTTCGCAGCCTTTGGGATGAAATAGGTTCTGTCATGCCGCCGCCACAATGTACCTACAAAAAGTGTAGCTGGACAATTGAAAAAACTAAACACAAGCAAAGCAAAGAGTGCATAGAGACTTTAGTGAATTTCTTCAGGCCTAGACAGCGAGTTTGCTGTTATTAGAACACATATATTAACCTCTAAACCGTTACATACCTTGAGCAGCGTTTATCACCTGGTGGCGGAGGATGAGAGACAGAGGGCCATTTGTTCTGATAGGAAACCAGTTAATGAGACGACCGCCTTCAAGACCTCCTTTCAACACCGACGAGAAAACAACACCGGGCGAGAGACCATGAAGCGAGACAATAGAGGGTCTAAAGACAACAAGCTCGAATGGACCCATACATATTGCACTATTTGTAAAAGACGCACCACAAGGAAGGGTGTTTCCAAGGTCATCGATCGCTATCCGAGTGGTGGCCGGTAACAAAGTGGAAAACGTGAGGGCACTAAAGCAGCCTATGTTGAAGATAATTAAAGCCCCATACCTGGATTTTCAAAGCCAACAATACAAGTTAGCTCTGAACACCTTTAGCACAATATAACAAAAATCAGAAGGGTGAAAAATCCTCGGCATGGCCATACTTGCAGGTTAAGAATGGAAGGTAATGATGAGAGTGCGGTGGAACTCTCGGGTGCCAACAGGAACACATCACCTAGATTCTGACTTTCGTTGTTAACATAATAATAGCAAGTTAAAGAATCTCGTTACCATTGTTACGGGACTAAAGGTCCTGTTAAAGGAAAGGGTGGAATGCACTCATAAAGGGGGTGGGGGGGGGGGGGTGCTTATTTCTAATTTAAAACTGGCAACCTTTTTTATCATGGGTCAATTAAGCCCAACGACCAACAACGATTGTCTTCAAATTTTCCCTTATTTTTGTGTTATGCGAGAGTCCCTTTGAGCGAGGGCTTGATTGGTGCGGTAGGCATGAAAAGGGTCCCCCCTATCGGATGGGAATGACAGGACATGAAAAAAAGGCAATGGTGGTTACTCATGGGACATGTCATAGAAGGTTGGGACATGCTTCCGCTAAGAAACTCAACAAGATTAATTTTCTTAAAAGCATTACGTTCAATAACATGTGCGACTTATAAATTCATTATCAACCCCTTTTCTAGAAGCTAAGCAGTCGACAAAATCTTCGTTTTCGAACAATGTTACAAAAACAATCGAGTGTTTTGATTTATTACATTGTGATATTTGGGGTGCATATTGTACGCCCACCTTACGGCTGCGTTATATTTTAACTAAAGTGATGACTATATAAAGTGTTTGGTTATTTCTTTTAAAATTCAAACATGAAGCTGGTGGGCATCTAAGGGCCTTCCATAAAACGATTTAAACACAGTTTGGCAAAAAACATTAAAGGGATCATATGTGATAACGGTTGGGAGTTTACTTCTAATGAAATGGTATCCTTTTACAAAGAAAATAGAATTTTACTCGAAACCACTTGCCCTCACACGCCTCAACAAAGCGGTGTCGTCGAAAGGAAACATCGCCACCTTTTTAAGACGGATCGAGCATTAAGATTTGAAGCTAAACTTCCAAAAATATTTTGGGAAGAATGTGTCTTAACGACAACATATATCATTAACCGATTACCATCTAAGGTCATTGGCAACAAAACTCCTTTCGAGCTACTCCACAATCAAAGACCAGACTACAATTTCATGAGGGTGTTCGGTTGCCTTGTGTACTATCAGAACACAAACACAGGAGGAGACAAGTTCAAAATGATGGGAGGCCAGGAATTTTTTGGATATCCGCACAAGAACAAAAAGGTATTTTTAATAAAGATTTACGATTTAGAAGATAAAAAGATAATCGTGTCAAGAGACACCCAATTCCGTGAAGAACTCTTTCCATTTAAAAGGGTTATCTCCAACTGCCAACATAAGGACCCATTTGAACCAATTGAAGAGCATGTTGACAGTAGAAGTCCAAGAACTCAAACCAAAACTACTAAAATCAATGAAACACAAAGTGACAGGCCCATTGAACCTAACAGCCCATTACAAGAGCATGATCATGAGGTTGGGCTTAATGAGCCAACGAGCCACACTAGAAGTATATTTCAGCAGGCAATGACTACAGACCAAGACATTTGTGAGACACAAAAGCCAATCGAAGAAAACGAAGTAAAGAGACATCTTTGAAACAAGAACGGATATATAATGTCAGAATACAACCGACACCCTTAAAGATTTCATGTCCATCTTCCACCATCGAAATAGACTTCTGATTTGAATTAACATACATGACATTCATAATAAATAATAACATCAAAGTATACATGCGGAAGCGAATAGAGGATCATATAACATGTTAATAATTAACCAAACAAAAACGTATAGCGTACCTTGTATTCTAGGCTAAACAAGAACAAAACCTCTACACTTTTTGCAATTCAAACAAGATTCATGAAATAGTGTGGATTGAAACACGTACTTGTATAACAGCACATACTAATAGACAAGTAAACGATATGCTAGTAATAAACACAAAACTATTTTCTTGACACTCAAAAAATTCGATCGAACCACAAGGGGTGTTTGCCCATCGTTTAGCAACAAAAAGGAGAAGAGAAAAGACTTTGGGTATTGTATGTATACAAGAGATGAGAATACAATGACCCTAGGCCCTTTATTTATAGTGTGGAAAACTTAGAGAGCAAGTTAGACAAGGATTAGGATACCCTAATCCTTCATCCGGTTGGCCCATCAAGTGGATTCTAAAACCTTCTTTGACCTCTTAATTCCATCTATAGTCTTTACCTTTATTAGTTAACGTGTCGTTAGTCATTCTCCAATCAATCCTAACTGTTGTATATTGTTTTGTGCATTTAATAATTAAATATAACATTTTATAAATAATTATTAAACTTTTACTCTTGATACGTAAAGTGTGCAATCCCGTGATCTCGAGTTCGATCCTAACACACATCTACTAATTTATGTCCTAAACTACACTGCCTCCCACTTGACATAACTAATAGTGGATCACATCGTTACGACTAACAACACGCCGATGCCTCTAGTACAATCTCGAGTAAGGTCTCCTGGACAAAACCTTTTAATGATTCATCATTATTATTATCCTTTTGTTTCTAATACAATGTTAATAAGGATGGATCTTTAGTCATTCCTTAATTAACTGATTCTGTTTCTCGTTTTATCTCATTAAGCAAGATTACCAAATTTTTCTGAAGTATTCCAGAAAATCTATATATATATATACATACATACATATATATATATATATACATACATATATATATACATACATATATACATACATATCTATAACATATATATGGGGCTAACTATGACTGGATTAATATGAATTAGTGACATGGCGCCACCTCAAAGATGACATGGCACAAAGTTTATGACATGGAACATATAGTTTATGACATGACATGGCACAATTTGCATTAAATTTTCGAAATTGTTTAAAAATAATAACATGGCAAGGTTCAAACTCATGACCTATAGTTAACATACAAGGAGTTTAACCAACTAAGCTAAGCCACCATTTGTTTTTTACTATTCAAAACTATAATAATATCTTTTAAAAAAACCATGTTGATATCTTAAAATTTTTAAAAATATATTAAGATATTCATCTAAATCCATACCTGACTTTTTAATCAAGAAAACTAATCCATACATGACTTTTTCTAAAAAAAAAATAAACATAACCAATTTTTTTATTTCATCAAATAATAATGTTTACAATATCTTTTATCCAAATACTAATCACAGGTATGCATGAAACTACTAGCTAATTGAAGTCAAATTCCATTGGCATGATCAGTAACCTTTCCTCCAGGTAAAGCCTTAGTGAAAGGATCAGCTAAGTTATCATCTGTGTGAACTTTTAACATTTTGATTTCACCACTCTCGACTTGTTCTCGAACGGAGTGATATCTTCGCAGAAAATGTCTGGCGCCTTTCATTATTCCAGAATCTTTGGCGAATATGATTGCAGCAGAATTGTCACAATACATATTAATAGGCTCTTTTATTGAAGGCATCACTCCAAGATCTCCAACAAATTTCCTAATCCAAACAGCCTCCATTGCAGCTTCTGAAGCAGCCATGTATTCAGCTTGTGCTGCTGACATCGCAATCGTTGTCTGCTTCTTGCTCTTCCAGTCTACTGCTCCTCCATTGACGACAAAGACATAACCCATCTGAGACTTCGTATCATCTTTATCACATTGCCAGGACGCATCACAGAACCCTGTAACATCAAGTTCTGTATCTGGTTTCCCTCTATACACTAAAAACATATCTCTCGTATTCCTCAGATACTTCAGAATATGTTTAACAGCAACCCAGTGGAGCTTTCCTGGATTCTGTTGATATCGACTGACTAAGTTTTGAGCAAACGCCACATCTAGCCTTGTGCATCTAACAGCATACAGAATAGATCCTACAGCCGAGGCATACGGTACTTTCTTTATGTAAGCCACATCTTCAGGTGTTGAAGCACACATCTCATTACTTAATTCATGTTTGACTTTCATTGGCAAATAACCTTTCTTAGAGTTATGCATATTGAATTTCTTCGATATTTTGTCAATGTAAGCACTTTGACTAAGCCCAATTAACCGCTTAGATTTATCTCTATAGATTTTAATTCCCAAAATATATGCAGCTTCTCCTAAATCCTTCATAGAAAAACATTTTCCAAGATAATCCTTAACTTCCTTAAGTCTTGGAATGTTATTTCCCATGATTAATATGTCATCAACATATAGGATCAAGAATACTACATTACTCCCAATAGCTTTGCGATATACACATGGCTCATCACGATTTTGAGTAAATCCAAACTTTTTGATTTTCTCATCAAATCGTTTATTCTATTGACGTGATGCTTGCTTCAAACCATAAATAGATATTTGAAGTTTGCATACACGGTTTGGATATTTTGGATTAACATACCCTTCAGGTTGCTCCATATAGATGTCTTCATCTAAGCGACCATTCAAGAAGGCAGTTTTAACATCCATTTGCCAAATCTCATAATCATAGTACGCTGCTATAGCTATGAGAATCCTAATAGCTCTAATGTCTGCTACAGGAGAAAATATCTCCTCGTAGTCAACCCCATAGGTTTGAGTAAAGCCTTTAGCTACCAGACGAGCTTTATAGGTGTATACTTCACCATCCATGTCAGTCTTTTTCTTGAATAGCCACTTACTCCTTACTATTTTAGCATTAGGAAGAGGGTCTACTTCAGTCCAGACTTCATTAACTTTCATGGAGTTCATTTCCTCATCCATTGCACCTTGCCATATTACCTTATCAGGGTCAAGCATGGCAGTTTTATAATTAGCCGGTTCTCCAAGATCCCCTACTACATCATCTTCAACCTCCATGTTTAGACACAGACGGTTGGGTGCATCCTTTCAGACCTACGGACAGGAATTAATTCCGATGGAGGACCCAGACTTTCAGGTAATGTATCCATATGATCATCTTCTAGATCATAATCTCTCCCACTGAATTCTTGAGATATGAGATCTTTTTCAAGAAAATCTCCATACCTAGCAACAATTACTTTGTTTTCAGGTGGAAAATAAAAGTAGTAACCCATAGTTTCCTTAGGGTATCTGACTACGCGCGAACCAACCCTTCTTTTTATGTATCAATAAGTAAATATAAATATAAATACACAAAAAGGATCAGAAT
>BQNB010046799.1:5160-43498 GCA_026074375.1 Tanacetum coccineum
TCTAGTCCCCATAAGTTTTTGATGTACCCTAGGTTTATCCAACTATGCCTAGACATGCAGAGACACAAGCTCCAACAACACTCAAGATTCTATTCTGTTCCATCTCTCACAATGAAGGTGTTTAGTAACATGAAGAGATCCACCAAGGGATTTTCAGGACAGGAGGTTCCTTTGTTTCCCACTATGTTAGATGCTACTGAATCCTCACCCTCACCTTCTAGAACCACATCTTCACCTTCCCCTACACCTACATCTTCACCTACACCTGAACCATCTCCTACTCAACCATCTCCTACTCAACCATCACCTCCTCATCCCTCACCTACACAATTTTCACCAACACAACCTGGTACCGAATATCATCCTCCTACACCCCATGACTCACCTCTCCATGCTGTTCACTCACATGGAAGTGAGGAGGGTAGTTTGAAACTACAAGAATTGACGGGTTTGATTAACACACTTTCTGACAGGATTGGGGTTCTAGAGGCTGATTTGACAAAGACAAAGAAAATATACAGTTCTGCTTACACTAAACTTATTCTAAGGGTCAAGAAACTAGAGGCTTTTTCAAGGGGGGGGAAATTTAAAAAAAAAAAGGTTGGGAAAGCAAGAAGACATTCCAGGTTTGTTCTTTCAGATACTGAGGTTGGTGATGATGATTCTTCCAAACAGGGGAGGAAGTTTTCTAATGAAGGTTTTCAAGATGATGAAGGAGTTCATGAAAAAGCAAATAGCCACTGATGATAATGAACTTTTCATTCAAGAAAATAAACTCCAACTGAATTATCTATGAGAACTATGTGGGTTATTGGGAAAGCATAGTGATGAGGGTTAGTTACTGCTGGCAAGAACGAAGATACTGGCTCAGTGAAGAAGTTCACCAGTTATACTTGCTGAGGTACACATTAGTACTGCTGGAGGAACTACTACATACTCAAGGAGAAGTGCAGAGAAAAGAACAAGAAAAGATAAGGGTAAAGGCATAATGACAGAAGAAGAGCCCAAGAAGAAATCCAAGAAGGAGCTTGAACAAGAAAGATTAAGTTATGCTGAAGCACTCAGGCTTAAGAGAAATGAGATGAGGAGAAAAGAGCTCAATTTGCTGAGATGAGAGATTGCAAGACAATGGACGAAGAGGAAAAGAAAAAAAATATGGAATGAGATAAGATACTTAAGAGATGATTGGATGACCTTCTGTCATTAGATATTCATTCTCTTAGATGAAACTAAGTCAATTGACCAAGCTAGAAGGAACATGATCAAAATTTGAAGAAACCAAGGAATTTTTAAGATCAATGATTTTAAGGGGATGGTCTTACAATGAATTTGGCCCTTATTTTTGAAAAGCTTTCGGGATTTTTAATCATAAAGTTTGTGCATATGGATGAAACAAAGGATAGTAAAAAGCAAAAAGTCCCCCTGAAAAGAAAGGTTCTATTGAAAAGATTGTGGAAGAAGAGGATGTTACACAAGAGGAAAGGAAGAATGTTGTCAATAGAAACAGCAGCAATGAGGAAGACGTATATTCCTAGAAAAAACAGGAAGAGACAAAAGCTAGAAGAAGATACTGAGAAAGATGAACTCAAGAGATTTCTGGACATAGTACCAAGAGAAGAAGCTCCCATAGAGATTGAATCTTTATCAACAAAGTTTCCAATAGTGGATTGGAAGTCTTATATTTTGACTGAGACTTTCATGTATTATCAAATATTCAGGGGAGATGGGAGTTCAAAGAATTATAAGATCTTCACTGAGATGCTAAGAGATTTTGATAGACATGATGTGGAGGAATTGTACAGACTTGTTAAAGAAAGATATAGGGATTCAAGACCAGAAGGGTATGATCTCATGTTGTGGGGAGATTTGCACACTGTGTTTGAATCAAATGAAGATGATGAGTTATGGCAAAATCAGCATCAATACAATCTGATTAGTTGGAGTTTGTATGATTTCTGTGGCATTCACATGCTATTGATGGATAATGGGATGGCCATACACATGCTGACTGAAAAGAAATATCCTTTAAGCCAAGAAATGATCTCAATAGATGTTGTAAGAAGATGATTAGAGGTTGCTGGATCATGAGAGTACACAAGCGATTGAGCTTCTCAGATTCATAAGATCTCAAGTGAAGAAATGACAAAAGTGTTTGAAAGAATCATCAGCAGTATAAGAAGACTAGAAGAGTTTATTAAGAAGAAACTTGTTGATTTGAAGCACAATCACAAGTTTAGGGGAGGATTGTTAGGAATAAATCTTCTTATGACTTAATACTGCCAACAGTACTAAAGGAGTTAGTACTGTCAGCATAAAGGTAGTACTGCCAAGGAAACTTAATATGGGGGGCCCAATTGAAGGAAGTTTTGTACACTAAATGATCTAAAAGGTGATGATATAAGATAGAAGCATGGAGAGCAATTTAGGGATATTTTAGTTTTTTGAATTGTTAACTGTTCTAATAGGATAGTCCAGATATATTTGTAAAAGGCTCCTTATATTTCTATAAAAGGAGATCACTAGAATTGTGATAGTTAGAACTTTAAGAGATACACTTAGAGAGAATTTGTAATTGCTTCAAGGTTGTGTAAACCAGTACTTATTAGATGAGTACTCGTATTATTTATAATATTGGAGCAGTGATTTTAGTGTTTATTGTTTGTGAGTGATCGTTACTGTTTCATTCATACATTTCTCTAGAGTATCAAAGTGTAGTTTCCGCATACACTTTGGTATACTCACAAAGTCTCAATCTTTGTTATTTTGGACTCTTCCAAGGTAACAAACTCTTTATATTCTAAAGAACCGATCAAGGCGTGGGATCAACAGTTAAGCTATCAGAATCAGAAACATGCTCCATTAGAGCAAGTTGCTCAAACATTTTTGCATTAGGTAAGGAGTTTATACCAGCAGAATCTTCTAGCTTAAGGTGCCTTCGTATTGATGATTCAGTAATAGTCTTGAGTCTCCCATCAATAGTAGCAGTTATTTCCATCTCTCCATTTTGATTTGTGGTAGCAGAGGCAGTTTCCCAAAACTAATGAATAAGAGAGACGTAGATGGTAGGATTTTCAGTGAGAGCATACTTAATATGAGTAGTATTTATAAAATCTACTATCTGATGAAATCCTGTACTTCGTGCAGGTTTCTTTAAAAATGCGACCATGTTGTGTTTGTCACAAAACTCCAAATTTGCTATTGATAAAGAGAAGTATAATTAGGGTTCTGAGATATGATCGTGGATGAAAGTATGTGTATTTGGTAGAGTTAATTAAGATAAGAGAGAGTTTTCAAGTTTTGTAATTGGACCGACTGAATAAAATTTATACTTATCTTGAAGAAATCCTATGAACTTATAGAAAGATCATGAATTCTTCAATTAGTCAAACCCTATAAGCTAAGGCAATTAGCGGAAATTTCTCAACAGCTATAAAGAATTAATTAAATTCTGTAATGCCTTTAACAGTACTAACGGTCACCCACCAGTACTAATATTTGCCTAGCAGTACTAACTCTAAGTCTAGCAGTACAGTATTAACTCCAATCTCATTCCAATGTAGATTCTCACAATCTCTCTTTCTGTTTTTATACTCACGACATCTCTCAATTCTTTTTGCTCACCAAATCACTCTTTCTGTTTTTAAGCAAACATCTCTCTTTCTGTTTTTGGCTTACAACTTCTCTCTTTCTTTTATGCTCACCAAAATCTCTCAATTATCAGATAATTTTATACAAGGTGCCATCAATTCTTTTAGTTTCATACTGTCCTCCCTACTTCCAAGTGTGTTAACTCTTGAGAGAGGTAGGTCATTAAACTTTTAGATGCAGCCTCAAACCTAGTTTGAGCATCTACATCCCTAATGTGGTTTCTTAGCACCAGGGACCACTACCTGAACCAGTTCCCTAAGGACTTGGCTCAATAAGTGTTGCCATGGATTAAGTCCTATTGATGTTACCACTTTCCTGCTCTATTCTATAACTAGAAGTAGTAGTTGGAGCCCTTTCATTATAGAGTGTACATACCTCTATCTTACTTCTTATGGCCCCCTCGCTCCCACGCACCTCTCACCTCACTCTACACTTTATAGGGGCGCTCTAATCACAAGGACTGAGGTTCTTAGTGTCCGACCTCTTTTGCTAGGCTAGTACAAATTATAGTTTGTAGTATTTAATATTGCCATAACAGTTTCTCACTCGCCCGAGAGTACAGTGTCAAATATTTATACAACAAATATGTCTATATTATCACTCACGCCACACTAAAAAAGACTAGATAGACATGTGAGAATTCATGAGGATCCATATTTATGTATAACCCATGAATAGAAGTTAAGAACTGTTAAACCTCCCCTCAACCAATGTAGCTACAAATTAAGCATACCAATGCTTGCCACCAGAAAATTAAATCTGCTTACATCAAAGGCTTTAGTGAGAAGATCTGCAACATTATGATCTGTATGTATCTTGACCATCTCAATCAGTCTCTTCTCATAAGAGTCTCTAATGAAATGATGCCTGATCTTTATATGCTTTGTTTTAGAATGATAGACAGGATTCTTGACAACACAAATAGCACTCTCATTGTCAACATGAATCTTTGTCTGCATAAAATTAAATCCATAATCCAACATCTGATTTTGGATCCAAAGCACTTGACCACAGCAGTGAGAAGCAGCAATGTATTCAGCTTCAGTAGTTGAGTTAGCCACCACAGTCTGCTTTTTACACTGCCAAGAGATTAACCTTAAACCAAGAAATTGACAACCTCTTGTTGTAGATTTCCTGTCCAAGCTGTCACCTGCATAGTCACTGTCTAAAAAAGCTTCCAATATAAGAGGAGAGTCCTTAGGATACCAAAGGCCCAATTTGGGTTGACCTTTTAGGTATCTAGAGATTTTTTACTGCATTCAAGTGGGAAACTTTTGGCTAAACTTAAAATCTTGAGCAAGCACAAACTGAGAACATAATATCTGGTCTAGAGGATGTAAGATACATCAATGACCCAATCATTGACCTGTATAAATGAACATCAACATCCTCACCATCTTCATCTTTTGTTAAAGCTTTGTGAGTTTCCATAGGAGTACTGGCTGACCTTATACTGAAAAAGCCAAATTTCTTCAGGATCTCACCAACATACTTGTCCTGACTAATGAAGATCCCATCCTCTTTCTGCTTGACTTATAAACCCAAGAAGAAAGTAAGTGCTCCCATTGAACTCATCTGAAACCTGTTGTGTATTATCTGCTTAAACTCATCACATAAAGACTTCTTAGTTAAACCAAAGATAATGCCATCTACATATACTTGAACCAGTAGAATATCACCCTTGAGTCTCTTTATGAACAAAGTCTTGTCAATTTGTCCCTTGTGAAATCCATTATCCAGCAAATAGGTAAAGAGTGTCTCATACAAAGCTATAGGAGCTTGATGTAGACCATATAACGCTTTCTCCACTTTGTAGACCTTTTCTGGAAATTCTGGATCCACAAAACCTAGAGGTGGGCAAACATATACCTCCTCTTCAATAGTGCCATAGAGAAAAGTACTTTTAACATCCATATGGTACACAAGAAAATTCATAAATGATGCAAAGGCTAAAAATAACCTGATTGCTTCAACCCTAGCAACAGGAGCAAAAACCTCATCATAATAAATGCCTTCTTATTGTTTATACCCTTGTGCTACCAGTCTGGCTTTGTTCCTTACAACTATTCCCCTTTCATTCTTCTTATTTCTATACACCCATTTTGTACCAATAGCCTTTTTGCCACTAGGTAAGTCAACTAGTGTCTAAACCTTCTGAATCTTGAACTGAAGCAGCTCATCCCGCATTGCTTCAACCCAACTTTTATCATCAAGGGCTTGAGATATCTTTGTGGGTTCATGTTGAGAAAGGAAACAAGCAAATAAGCAGTTCTGGAAATCTTTGTGATTTGTCCTTCTCTTGTTTTGGATGTAGCTAATCATAGCATGCTCTCCAGAATTCTTCTTTGTCATGCCCCTTGTTTGTACTGCTGACTTTGGATCCTCAATAATCTGAGCTTTAGGATGAATAGAGTGTACTCTAGTTGTAGGAATAGGACTGACAATAGTGGAAGGTTCCATGTTGTTGAAATCAGCCTTTGCACCCACACTTTGATCAGAATAAGGAGTATTGAGAGTTTCCAAGTGATGATCATCATAGGCATTGCTAAAAATGCCAGTACTTTGAATTTCAGCAGTATCCTCCAATTCAGGCATTAGAGGATCATGAGGAAGATTAGCAATATCAATAGGAAAAGATCCACCAAAAGGAACAAATGATGGTCCACTTGATGGTCCAACAGGACTAAAAGTTCTGGATGCACTAGCAGTATTAACTAGTGTGCTAACAGTATTAAAACTGTTAGTACTACTAGCTCTAGTAATCTTCTCCTGAAGAAGCTGGCTATCATACAAAGCTTCAAATTCTTTTCTAACAGCATCTGATTGCTCTGTAGCCTCCTTCTCTTGATTCATCATCTTATCAAGAACATTCTTCAAGGCTTGATCATACTCACTTGCTGGTTCTTGTACATTCTTTTTACAAGCATCATCATCAACTGTATCATCATTAGCCTTGTCATCTGAGCTCTTGTAGTTTGAAGAGATAGATGACCATAATGGGAACACAATATATTGTTGAGTAGACACATTCTCTTCTTCAGTTTGTCCAACATCAACATTTTTCTTCAAACCTATATTGCTATTAGTTTCTTGTGGACCTGCATTTTTGTTAGTTTGATTCCTAGCAGTAACTGGTTGATAATTCATAGAATTTGTTAAGGAATCAATATCAAAAATCCAGTTAGGTCCTTGCCCTGCAACATTTGGTTTATTTTCAAGAAAGTTTACATGCAGATTCTCTTCAACTTTTCTGGTTTGAGAATTAAATACTTTGAAAGCTTTGCTATTTACAGAGTACCCAATTAAAAACCCTTCCTCAGCCTTCCCATCAAACTTGCCTAAAGGGTCTAGGGTATTTAGGATAGTAACAGGACATCCAAAAGGTCTCATGAAACTTATGCTTGGTGCTCTGCCAATAATAAGTTCATACGGTGTCTTGTTATGAGGCTTGGTCACTAGAACCCTATTCAAGACATAACAAGCAGTATTAATTGCTTCAGCCCAAAATACTATAGGTAGAAGTGAGTATGCTAGCATAGTCCTAGTAGCCTCAATCAGGGTCCTATTCTTTCTCTTAGCAACTCCATTTTATTGTGAAGTTCTGGCAATACTATATTCCCTTTTTATTCCTTTTTGCCCACATAATTCATCCATTTCTCTATTTTTGAATTTTGTCCCATTACCAGACCTGATTACTTTAACCTTATGGTTTAATTAGTTTTTACTTTATGTTATAAATTTCTTAAGAATCCCTTAGTTTCACTCTTAGTGGCCTCCCCCACCCACGCCCGCCCCCCACCCCCCCCCCCCATTGTTGTTTGGTGGGGTTTTTTAGTATTTATTAATTATATGAAAACCCCAACTAAACCTACTAAAGTCATCAGTCACTACAAGGCAATAGGTCTTATGGTTGATACTCCTTACAGATGTTGGTCCAAATAAGTCCATATGCAACATTTGTAAAGGTTGGTTGATAGAGCTCACATGTGTAGGTCTATAGGAAGGCTTGTGTGATCTTCACTTCTGACAAGCAAACATAGTGTTATGGTCATTTCAAAAAGTTCTTGAGGAAGACCTTCATTACAAGGTTTCCCTTCACATAAGTTTATTCATTGTTTTTAAAATTCACATGACCTCAGCCTTTATGCATAGCTTAGGACTCAGCTATTGTGGCTTTTGTAATAAAAAGTTAAAAACTACTGAAGGAACAACATACTTTAAATCTAGCTGGACTATTGTTTTGCCTAGGGACCTCTAAGCAGTATTTGATTTTCATCAATTAGCTTAGAAAGTCAGGAGACACAAATAGACATTCGTTTCAATGAAAAGAACCTGTTTTTTTTGTAAATTTGTGACATAGAGACAAGATTAATACTTCAGTTCCTTCAAAAAACACATTCTTCAAAGTCTATTTTATTAGTTCTTATCTTTCCAATACCTGTTATCTTACCACCTCTAGTACTTCCACCAAAGGCAACCAAAACCTCCATCAATATTGATAGCAGTAAAGTAAGGCTTTTGTTCTCTGTCATATGCTGGTGCATCCTTATCAAACATTTCATTTGTAATTTAAAGCTTGTTGTGGATTCCCTGCACAAAAATAAGAGGTCAGTTTTCTCTTGGGAACAAGCCACTATGACTGAGTCTTGCCTTATGGATCAATATAATTTACACTTTTTGAGATCCATGATCCACTATTGTCTTTGGAGCCATTGTTTAAATCAGTCATTTTAGGTCTCCAAAAACAAACCTGCGGGTGAGGACTTAAACAACAGTGACCCTATTTTCTAACAGTACTAATGTAAATTTGGCCCAGCAGTATTAACACCATTTACTCTAATAGTATTAACTTTTTCCTTTGAAACCCTGTATTAAGTACTATTGGTTTATAAAAAGGCTTTCTAATAGGTGAATGTGACTTGGGAAAAGTATTTATTTTTGATTTTGAAACATTCACTCTTTTTTTTGGGGGTGCAGTATTAACACTACGCTTGTCAGTCCTAAAATCTGGTATTATTCTGACCTAGTGTAAGAGCAGTTGGAACAAATTTATTTTGATGATTTATTCTTTGAGTGTTCTTCCAAATTAGTCTAACTTCCCTATGACCAGTATTCTTTCCCATACTTTAAAAAACAGACTTTTTAGCCATTCTGTTTTCATGAAAATCATAGTCTTTTATTAGATGAGTGTGACTTCCATAAACAAAACAAGCTTTCTTAGTAAACCCAAAACCTAACCCCAGTTTTTGAGTCATCTTCCCATTCCAATCTTTTCTATCTACCTTAGGAGATTGAGTGACCATCCTAGGTTTTACAGCTTGTTTATCATATTTAATAGGTTCATTCCTAGCTTTAGTAAACTCAATCTTTTTAAAACTAGGTTTGACTGTTGTTTGGACATCATTAGATTGAAAAATATCATCATCATCATCATCACTAACCCAATCTTCAATGATAACTCCACTAGGCCTAACAGATTCTAATATGGCATTTCTACACTAGTATTGCTTGGTGGGTATATTGTTTCAACTTGAGACACACTAGCACTAGTCTTATTTGCTATAGGCCTATAAACAGAATCATCCAATCTTGCAAATGATAGGTCAGCAAGTAGAGGCATGTAATTCCTAGTTAAAGGAGGAGGAACAACATGATATCTATTATCCTTTTTGAACCTATCATTTGTTTGATTGTCACCTCCATTACTTGAACGACTATCAAAACCACACTATATACAATTCACTACACTTGAGTCATTGTTTTATTTAAATTGATCTCCATATCCTAGACCAGTTTTATCTTTAGAACTTATTTGACTATTAATCAGTTTAGTTAAGTTTTTAGAAGATGTTTCAAACTGTTCTAGTTTAGCTTTCAAATCTTCTTTTTCTTTCAAAGTTTGTTCTAACTGATTTGTAAGTCTAGTTTGACTGCTTTTACCTTTATCGTTTTACTTCAAACTTACTAATTAGTTGCAATCTTTTCCTCATAGACAGCTTTATTTTTCTGATGAATAACTAACTGTGCCTCTACAGATTTCTGGAGGCCTAATGACTAAGCTACAATTTTTAATTTATGCCTTACTAAAGTGTTTGTCTTTGTTTATTCAAAAAATGTTTTGAAGTTTTTCATATGTTTTAACACAGTTTTTAGAACAAGATTGTACCTCTGTATCAGATCCTGAAGTGTAGGCCATAAAAGCAAATTTAGTTGGTTCATCTTGAGCTATATAACTCCAGTCATATCCCAGTCCATCTTAGACAATCAAAGCATTGTCCTGAACAACCAATGCATCAGAGGTCTCTACTGGTACAATCCTTCTGGTGTTGTCCTTGCTTCTATACCCTGCATCTCCATTCATGTTCCCTTGATTTCTAGTTGCTCTACACTCCCTGAAAAAATGTCCCCTTTTATGATAGTTAAAACATTTAACCTTGGTTTTGTCAAAACCTACAGGTTCTTTGCCATTAAAGATTAACTTTCTTCTAGTATCTTTAGAAATTTTTACGCTCTCTAGTAATGATTGAGCTAGCGGCCAGGGCTCTGCCATTTAAGGGTCCATTTTCTTCCAAATCATGCATGATCAATTGCTCTAGGTTTTTATCATCCAGTTGTGGACTATTGACTGGATTAGTAAAGAATGAGAACATTTAGATCATTATAGTAGGATGTTGATGAAGAGTTTGTGGCTCTTGAGGAATTATGGCCTGACAGCAGTAGAAACACCATTAGCGTATTATTATTAATACTTTAGTGTCTTCTGCAGAGGAGAAAGGCACATTATGAGAGTTTGAGATGTCCGATGAACTCTTTGATTGAAGCTTTAAAACACTTTGAGTTATTGTAAGTCATCTATAATGTTTTGTTCCTAAAATTAAAGCCAGGATTGTTTTATCTGATGTCTAGCAAGAGCTCTTATAGAAATTTTATAAACAACATCTACTATATTAATTAGTCCTAATCACTAAAGATATTATCACCTAAGAATCCTCAACTCATTAGATATAATACTCAAAATATACTCCACTCCCCTAAAAACCAACTAATAACCTCCAAACAATCAAAAAATCAACCCAACCCCCAACACAATACTTCACTTAAATCCAAAAAATTCCAACTATCAACAACTTCCCTCTACAATCAAACACACTACAAAAAACCAAATTAATAAAATCATCTCTAAACAATACAACCTTCAAATCCCCCAAAAACCCCAACAACCACCATCAACAACATAACAATCACATCACCATAAACATACTTACTCAACTCCATAACCCTAACAAAAAAATCTTACTTACTAAATAAACCTTCCTCCCCCACTTTCAAACCAATTCCAATATTATACTAAAAACTCACATCAATATCCAATACTTTATACTACTAAATTCAATCCATCAAAAACACAAACCTATAAAACCCCCGAAACAACTAACGTATATGTTTACTTCTCACTAGACCACTCACAAAATAGTGTATGTATCTTCGCTCTGCAATTGTGTGGTGGTGTGTGGTGGTGAGTCTGAATCGATCTAAAAAATGTGGATAGTCCAGATATAATTATGTCTCGCATATAGATATAACAGAGCTATAGATAGAGTAAGCCAATAGAGATATAGATAATCGCTATTATAGTATATAGAGCGCTATAGCTATACTATATCTTCCACCCAACACCTCCCCATACCCCCCAAAATCCAACCCCATAATCCACACAAATCAAGTAACCCCCACCTATACCACACACACACAGAATATAATTCATTCCCAATCAAACACCCATATATTTAATTTATAAAAACATCCCTACTTCCCACATTTCAACCAAACTTATTCACGCTCTCGCTCTCACTCTCATTACAAACACAAATCAACTCATTCATTGACCAACCTCAACATAACTAATACAATTACATTTATTAAACTATAATATAACATTAAAACTAATATCTTGCATAACTAACACTGACTTTTTCCTTTACTCCTAATAATATAACTGGAAAGTGTATTTATCCACGCTATAATCCCCAACCCATAACCACTCTCTCACAGCAGCGGCTGCTACGGTTGATTAATTTTCGATGTGTAACGTCACTCTCTTCGCACGTCTGTGCACTCTCTCTCGCGCTCGCGAGTAGCCTGGTTGTCTTTAGTACTCGGATGACCGCTCGCTAGAGCACTCTCTCAACTCACTGTGTAGGATTTAGACGTTGTAAGTACCGGTGTGTGTAGATATATAGATGATGATATGATATTGTTGAGATCTAGCTGAGGATATTTATTTGATATGTCGTTATGTGTGTGTGAGATGTAAATCCACCCATTAAATCCGCACATCGATGTTCTCTATTTGCACTCGCTCTCGCTCATCACTCGCTCTCTGACCTTCACTATAGAATCGCAGGTCGCTCGCTCACACCGTTCATGCACACTCGCAGCACGCGCGCGCGGTGAAGTTTTTGAGGTCATTCAAGTGTGAATTCTCTATGAGAGTATATATTGTGCAGAGTCTTCCTTCTCTCTCGCTCTCCTCGATCGCTCTCTCGCGCAAATGTCTTATAGTGTGTGTAATAGTGAGAGAGTGTGTGTGTGTGTGTGTGTGTGTGGGGAAGATGCGATGTTGATGTGGGTTTGAGAGATATAGAGAATTTATATAGAGATGTGTGTGTGTAGTGATAGGTTGTTAGCTTTGGTGATATTGTTAGAGAGTTGTAGTTGTGATTGTGCGCACGCACGCTCGCTCTGTGTTCTCGCAGTGCCGTATTAGTTTCCCTAGCTACTCTCCCGAGGCCCCTGGCAGCCAGCTCATCGCTATATATCAGATCCACTATCCTGCGAGCTACCGAAGTGTGTGTGTGCTCACCTCGCCCTCTCTCTCTCTGCTCACGCCTCATGTGTGTGTGTGTTCTATTTTTGTGGTTGAGGATATTATGTGTGCACTGAGATAAATGCTGTCTGTGGGTGCGTTGGGGAGATATGGAGTTAGTTTGGGGCAGTGGACACGCATCCAGCGCGCGCACCACGTCGCGCGACTCGCGCTGTTTCAATATCAGAATTCATCTTTGTGAAAACCGATAGATTATGTATTGACCCGGTTTCTGCCTAAAGTGTGTGGAGGGCTGCTTTCTTTTCACCCTTTATCCATACATTTCTTTTTCATTCTTCAACCCCTTCAATGCTTACCAAGACGTCATTACTAACACCTTGTTGTGATTGTTCTAGTGTTAGCTCAATCTTAGTCGGCATTATTCTCGTATTCATTCATCTCCAATCATACCTAAGGACTGCTATTTCTAACTATGGAGTGTCCTTGGGTAGATCCCTCCGGTTCTGGTTGGATCATAGGACTAATACCTAACCTAACCACCTTATGACTTCAGAATCGTCGTGAATTAAGATGTTGTTGGGTATGAGATCGTAACCATAAAACCTTTTTCCGAAGAGTATAAACAGCACTTTGAGTCTTTTAGATCACTTATTATTTTCAAGATCACATTTTAATTACATTTCTCCCCTTATTTTAAATACTAATTCACTTAGTTTTTGAAATACCTTGTGATTAAAATTTGTCATGAAAATTCTGTGGAGAAAACATATTAGCATGAATTATATGGAACATTAACTTGCTCCCCCTCAATTTTACATATGTTTGACACCAAAAAAATGATACCAAGTTGTAAAATGAATATAAAATTAAGGGTTAGCATTGTTGAGCACACAATTTTGAAGTTTAGAATTGTCATTGAAGAATTCTTGAAAAATTGTGCTCACCATGCTAACCCTCATTTTTTTATTTCATTTTAACAACTTGGTATCATTTTTTGGGTCAAAACATATGTAAAATTGAGGGTGTGCATGTTAATGTTTCCATATAATTCATGATAAGTTGTTTTCTCACAGAATTTTCAATGACAAATTTTAATCACAAGGTATTTTAAAAAACTAAGTGAATTAGTCTTTAAGACTAATGGGGAGAAATGTAATTAAATATGTGATCTTGATAATAATAAAGTGATTCTAATTGACTCAAAGTGCTGTTTTTATTTATCTTTTCGGAAAATAGGTTTTTATGGTTACGATCTGCATACCCACAACATCTTAATTCACGATGATTCTGAAGTCATAAGGTGGTTAGGTTAGGTATTAGTCCTATGATCCAACCAGGATTCGGCGGGATTCTACCACAAAGACACTCCATAGTTAAAAATAGCAGTCCCTTAGGTATTGATTGAAGATCAATGAATACGAGAATAATGACGACTAAGATTGAGCTAACACTTCTGGAACAATTTCACAACAAGGTGTTAGGTAATGAAGTCTTGGTAAGCATTTGATGGGGTTTTTTGAGAATGAAAAATGAAATGTTTGGATAAAGGGTGAAAAGAAGTAGCCCTCTACACTCTTTTAGGCGAGCGGGAAGAAACGGGTCATTACATATTCTATCGGTTTTCCTAAAGATGAAGTATGATATTAAAGAATGACATCATGGACCATGATGCAATGCAAACCCTTCCAGCCTTTTGTGTTTCTCTCAAAAGAAAATTGTCTCATTTGTCACGGAGATACACACGACTTCTATTGACTTTCTCACTCCGAGTTAGTTGATATTGAATAGGTGACAGTCTGCTCCAGCCTCTGAGTACTAAAACCAAAACGCACTAATCGAGTCTAGAGCCAAGAGATCAATAAAATAAATCTCATTAGGACACATTCCATTACAAACACTTGTTGAACATCAATAAGCTCACAAGCTGTTAACAAGAGTCATACGCATTATCCTTGTAATTTTGCCAGAACATCCGAGTGATACTTAAGTATTCACAGTGAAGATGGAAATCCTGCTTAAGCCAACATCAAACAAGCTCTTGGTAGGTGACTTGCACGATTCTATATGAATCAAACTTGTGTCAACTGGAAAGCAATGATGGTGCGATTCAATGTGAATCAAACTTGTTCTAGTAAATGAATTGATGGTTCAATCAGAAAGATAGTAACTATCTGATTCACTCTTACCGTGTTGTTTTCTTTGAGACGCTCCCGTAACGAGAACGGCTAGTGCAGCTGCGAAACCCTGTCAAGAAGATTCATTTGAATTCTCTCTGATCACACGCATTATTTATACTTGTTGGGATTCAGAGCTTCTACACTTAGTACTGCTAGTTATAGTTAGTTAGTACTACCAGTACATTGTTAGTACTGCCAGTATAGTTAGTACTATTAGTATAATAGTTAGTACTGTTAGTTATATAGTTAGTACTGCTTAAGTGATATGCATGAGTTATAGTAGGGAAATAGATTATGGCATGATCACTTGACGAGTTTTGGAAGCCCATTAGGGTTTTCTAGTGTATAAAGGAACTACGGACATAGTTAAGATATCAAGTTTAACAGCAAATACAGAGCTTTTATAGTTAGTTATTTTGTAACCTAGGAGAACTATTGTATCAATATTTATTCAATGTTTAGTTTACATTGTTTTATTAGTATTACAAGTTAGATTCCGCATAACTTAGTAGTATTTCATATCATAGCTTTCTTATATAGTTAGTATGAATTTCTTTTCATGTTAACTAAGCCGTAACAAGCTTTAAAAAGGATCCGCTTATTAGGACTCACCTCTGTGGTTCAGAGCTTGGTTGAGAAGTACTCTGAATAAGAAGAAAATCATTCAGATCCCATGATCTCTACCTCCAATAAAAATGTCTAGTGAAGATTCTACACCACAAATGGCACAGTAGTATAGATTCTACTTCTGTTGGTGTCTTCTATAAAACTACCTATCCTCAAGAAAGGTGAATACACCCTTTGAAGCATGAGGATGGAGCAGTACCTCACAAACACTGATTATGCATTATGGCAAGTATTTCACTGAATGTTGATGAACCATGTATTAAACACAAAGATGAAATTGGTGTTGAAACTGATCAGTACCTCCAAAAGACTTAGCTCAAAGCACTATTTACAAAGACAAAGAGAAAGAAAAGCTAAAAGTATTTTTCTTTTGGCTATTCCTAATGGAATATCAATCTATGGTTACATGGTTAAAGGATTCAAAAACTCTATGGGTGACTATCTAGAGTAGATATGGATTAGTAATGTTGAATCTAAAAAGATGCAGAAGAATGTCTTGAAGCAACAATTTGAAAACTTTTCTATATCTGACACAGAAGGCCTAGATAAAGCATATGATAAGTTTCAAAAAATTATCAGCCTACTAGAAGTTCATGGTGCAGCTGTCTTTAATGAAGATGCAAATCAGAAATTCTTAAGAGCTCTACCTTCATCATGGAATAATGTTGCTTTAATTATGAGGAACAAAACTAGTATAGATGATCTGTACAATAACCTTAAAGTGTGGGAAGCTGACATCAAAAGTTCATCTGGATCATCTTTAAATTCTTAGAATGTGGCCTTTCTCTCTGCAGAAGACACTAACAGTATTAATGACGTTAATACTGCTAATGGTGTTTCTACTGCATCAGGCCATAATTCTCAAGGACAAGCCTCTTCATCATTATATACTAATGATATAATGTTCTCATTCTTTGCTAATCAGTCAAATAGTCCACAACTAGATGATGAAGACCTAAAGCAGATTGATCATGATGATTTGGAAGAAATAGACCTTAAATGGCAGGTGGCCGTGCTTTCTATCGAGGGTTAAAGAGATTCTATAGAAGACTAGAAGAAAGTAATCTTTATTGTGCAAAGGAATGTAGGGTTTTGACAAAACCAAGGTTAAATGTTTTAACTATCATAAAGGGGACATTTTTTCACAGGGGGGTAGAGCAACTAAGAAAATTCATGGGAACAATGATATGGTGACGAAGGGTTCTTATAGAAGCTGTAAGGACAAACACCTAGAGGATTGTACCAGTAGAGGACTCTGATGGATTGGTTGTTCAGGCAATGTGCTTTGATTGTCTAAGATGGATGGATATGAATGAGTCTATATAGCTCAAGTTTGAACACAACTAAATTTGTTTTATGGCCTACACTTCAAGGATCTTGATACAGAGGTTCAATCTTGTTCTAAAAATGTGTTAAAACATATGAAAAACCTTTCAAAAAACAGTTTGATAAAACAAAGACAATAACTTTTGTATGGTAATCTTAAAATTGTTTGTTAGGGCTTATCAGTTTAGGCTAGAATCTGTTTAGAGGCACAGTGTAGTTATTCATCTGAAAAAATAAAGCTGTCTAATGAGGAAAAGATTGCAATATTAGTATGTTTGGAAGGAAAAGCTAAAGGTATTGCTGTCACTAGACTTACAATCAGTTAGAACCATAACTTTGAAAAGAAAAAAGCAGATTGAAAGGCTAAACTTAGAACAGTTTGAAACATCTTCTAAAAACTTAACTAAACTGATTAATAGTCAAATAAGTTCTAAAGATAAAACTGGTCTAGGATATGGAGATCAATTAAATAAAAATGACTCAAGTGGTAGTGAATTGTTTTAATAGTTGTGTTTTGATAGTTCGTTCAAGTAGTGGAGGTGACAATCAAAAAATGATAGGTTCAAAAAGGTTAATAGATATCATGGTTCCTCCTGCCTTTACTAGGAATTACATGCTTTATTTGTGACTATCCTTTGCAAGATGGGATGATTTTGTTTATAGGATACAGCAAATAATGACTAGTGCTAGTGTGTCTCAAGGTTGAAAACAAGTATCACCCAAATCTAGCAAACTAGAGTAGAAATGCTAGAGTTGAATCTGTTAGCCCTAGTGAGTTACATTGATGTGATTGGGTTAGTGAGATGATGATGATGATATTTTTCAATCTATTGAGTCCAAACATAAAAAAATAAAAAAAAACCAGTCAAACATGGTTTTAAAAAAATTGAGTTTACTAAAGCTAGGAATGAACCTATTAAATATGATAAACAAGCTGTAAAACCTAGGATGGTCACTCAATCTCCTAAGGTAGATAGAAAAGATTGGAATGGGAAGATGACTCAAAAACTGGGGTTAGGTTTTGGGTTTACTAAGAAAGCTTATTTTGTTTGTGGAAGTCACACTCATCTAATAAAAGACTATGATTTTCATGAAAACAGAATGGCTAAAAAGTCTGTTTTTTAAAGTATGGGAAAGAATACTGGTCATAGGGAAGTTAGACTAATTTGGAAGAACACTCAAAGAATAAATCATCAAAATAAATTTGTTCCAACTGCAGTCTTAACTAGGTCTGGAAGAATACCAGTTAGTACTGCCAAGCAGTATGTTAATACTGCTACCCCCAAAAATAGAGTGAATGTTTCAAAATCAAAAATAAATACTTTTCCCAAGTAACATTCACCTAATAGAAAGCCTTTTTATTAAACCAACGTACTTAATACAGGGTTTCAAAGGAAAAATTTAATACTGTTAGAGTAAATGGTGTTAATACTGCTGGGCAAATAGCAGTTAGTACTGTTAAGGGAAATAGGGTCACTGTTGTTAAGGCCTCAGCAGGTTGTGTTTGGAGACCTAAAATGACTGATTTAAACAATGGCTCCAAAGACAATAGTGGATCATGGATCTCAAAAAGAGTAAATTATATTGATCCACAAGCAGACTCAAGTCAGTATAGTGGCTTGGGTCCCCAAGAGAAACTGACTCTCTTATTTTTGTGCAGGGGAATCCACAACAAGCTTTAAAGTACAAAGGAATGTTTGACAGTGGATGCTCCAGGCATATGACAGGGAACAAAGCCTTACTTACTGACTATCAAGATATTGATGGAGGTTTTGTTGCCTTTGGTGGAAGTACTAGAGGTGGTAAGATAACAGGTATTGGTAAGATAAGAACTAATAAAATAGACTTTGAAGATGTGTTTTTTGTGAAGGAACTGAAGTTTAATCTTTTCTCTGTCTCACAAATGTGTGACAAGAAAAACAGTGTTCTTTTCACTGAAACTGAATGTCTTGTTTTGTCTCCTGACTTTAAGCTAATTGATGAAAGTCAAGTACTGCTTAGAGTCCCCAGGCAAAACAATATGTACAGCTTTGATTTAAAGAATGTTGTTCCTTCTGGAGATTTAACTTGTTTATTTGCAAAAGCCACAATTGATGAGTCTAAGCTATGGCATAGGAGGCTGGGTCATGTGAATTTTAAAACAATGAATAAACTTGTGAAGGGAAACCTTGTAAGAGGTCTTCCTTCAAAGACTTTTGAAAATGACCATACTTGTGTTGCTTGTCAGAAGGGAAAGCAACACAAAGCCTCCTGTAAGACCAAACATGTGAGCTCTATCAGCCAACCTTTACAGATGTTGCATATGGACTTATTTGGACCAACATCTGTAAGGAGTATCAACCATAAGACCTATTGCCTTGTAGTGACTGATGACTTTAGTAGGTTTAGCTGGGTTTTCTTCTTAGCCACTAAGAGTGAAACTAGTAGGATTCTTAAGAAATTTATAACAGAAGTAGAAAACCAATTAAACCATAAGGTTAAAGTAATCAGGTCTGATAATGGGACAGAATTCAAAAACAGAGAAATGGATGAATTTTGTGGGCAAAAAGGGATAAAAAGGGAATATAGTGTTGCCAGAACTCCACAACAAAATAGAGTTGCTGAGAGAAAGAATAGGACCCTGATTGAGGTAGCTAGGACTATGCTAGCAGACTCACTTCTACCTACAGTATTTTAGGCCGAAGCAGTTAATACTGCTTGTTATGTCCTGAATAGGGTTCTAGTGACCAAGCCTCATAACAAGACACCCTATGAACTTATTATTGGCAGAACTCCAAGCATAAGTTTCATGAGACCTTTTGGATGTCATGTTACTATTTTAAATACCCTAGACCCTTTAGGCAAGTTTGATGGGAAGACTGAGGAAGGGTTTTTAGTTGGGTACTCTGTAAATAGCAAAGCTTTCAGAGTATTTAATTCTCAAACCAGAAAAGTTGAAGAGAATCTGCATGTAAACTTTCTTGAAAATAAACCAAATGTTGCAGGGAAAGGACCAAACTGGATTTTTGATATTGATTCCTTAACAAATTCTATGAATTATCAACCAGTTACTGCTGGGAATCAAACTAACAAAAATGCAGGTCCACAAGAAACTAATAGCAATACAGGTTTGAAGAAAAATGTTGATGTTGGACAAACTGAAGAAGAGAATGTGTCTACTCAATAATATATTGTGTTCCCATTATGGTCATCTATCTTTTCAAACTACAAGAGCTCAGATGACAAGGCTGAGAATGATACAGTTGATGATGATGCTTGTAAAAAGACTGTACAAGAACCAGCAAGTGAGTATGATCAAGCCTTGAAGAATGTTCTTAATAAGATGATGGATCAAGAGAAGGAGGCTACAGAGCAATCAGATGCTGTTAGAAAAGAGTTTGAAGCTCAGTGTGATAGCCAGCTTCTTACAGAAGAAGTATACTAAAGCAGCCTACTACAAATTTAAATAATGTAAACACACAGTTATACTGCTAGTGACACCAGGACTTTTTAGTCCTATCGAACATCAAGTGGACCATCATTTGTTCCTTTTGGTGGATCTTTTCCTATTGATGTTGCTAATCTTCCTCATGATCCTCTAATGCGTGAATTTGAGGATACTGCTGAAATTCGAAGTACTGGCATTTTTGGCAATGCCTATGATGATCATGACTTGGAAACTCTCAATACTCCTTATGCTGATCAAAGTGTGGGTGTAGAGGCTGATTTCGACAACATGGAACCCTCCACTAGTGTCAGTCCTATTCCCACAACTAGAGTACACTCTACTCATCCTAAAGCTCAGATTATTGGGGATCCAAAGTCAGCAGTACAAACAAGGGGCATGACAAAGAAGAATTCTAGAGAGCATGCTATGATTAGCTACATCCAAAAGCAGAGAAGGACAAATCACATTCTGTCCGCTCGTTCGATCGCTTGTTCGAGTCCGCTTGTTCGATCGCTTGTTCGATCCACTAGTTCGGTCCGTTCGTTAGGTCCGTTAGTTCGGTCAGCTAGTTCGAGTCTGCTCGTTCGATTCTCGAAAATTTCGCTCGTTCGATCCTCGAAATTTTCCACGAAAATTTCTGTTCTTTTTTTTTCACTCGTTCGATGCCAACGTTTTGCAACTCCCAAAATGAGCCACGAAATAAAATGCTTACCGAATGCCACAAAGAACCCAACGAAACTGCCGAATCCGTATAAGCTTATCACAACAACAAAAAACCACGAAATCCACCCGAGGCGATTGATACCAATTGTAGGACCCGATTTAATGCTTTACTTCATAATACGAAACACGAATCAAGAAAAGAGAAGAGAGAGAGAGACGAAATGAGAGAGAGAGAGAGATGAGAGATGAGAGAGAAGAGATGAAAAGAAATTTAGATATTATGAAAAAAGATATTTTGAAAAATAAAATATCTATATATATATAGTTAGATATTTAGAAAATATCTAAATATATATATATATATCCCTACACATTTAATGTGACGCGCGGGATATTTAACTAGGACCCGGGCTCGGGTTTTGCTTGGGATTAGACATCATCTTTGGTTCCACTAAGAAGTCTTTATGTGATGAGTTTGAGCAGATAATGCACAACAGGTTTCAGATTTGTATCTAATAGGAGGAATTACTTTCTTCTTTGGGTTTACAAGTAAGCAGAAGAGGATGGATCTTCATTAGTCAGGACAATATGTTGTGAATTTCTTGAAGAATTTGGCTTTCTAGATTAGGAAAGGATAGTATCTATGGAAACCAACAAGGCCTTAACATAAGATGAAGATGGTGAGGATGTTGATGTTCATTTATACAGGTTAATGATTGGGTCATGGATGTACTTTACATCCTCTAGACCAGGTATTATGTTCTCAGTTTGTGCTTGCTCAAAATTTCAAGTTTAGCCAAAAGTTTCCCACTTGAATGCAGTAAAAAGAATCTTTTTGTTCTAAAGGTCAACCCAAGTTGGGCCTTTGGTATCCTAAGGACTCTCCTCTTATATTGGAAGCTTTTTCAGACAGTGACTATGCAGGTGCCAGCTTGGACAGGAAATCCATAACAGGAGGTTGTCAATTTCTTGGTTCAAGGTTAATCTCTTGGCAATGTAAAAAGCAGACTGTGGTGGCTAACTCAACTACTAAATCTGAATACATTGCTGCTTTTTATTGTTGTGGTCAAGTGCTTTGGATCCAAAATCAGATGTTGGATTATGGATTTAATTTTATGCAGACAAAGATTCATGTTGACAATGAGAGTGCTATTTGTGTTATCAAGAATCCTGTCTATCATTCTAAAACAAAGCATATAGAGATCAGGCATCATTTCATTAGAGACTCTTATGAGAAGAGACTGATTGAGATGGTCAAGATACATACAGATCATAATGTTGCAGATCTTCTCACTAAAGCCTTTGATGTAAGCAGATTTAATTTTCTGGTGGCAAGCATTGGTATGCTTAATTTGTAGCTACATTGGTTGAGGGGAGGTTTAATAGTTCTTAACTTCTATTCATGGGTTATACATAAATATGGATCCTTATGAATTCTCACATGTCTATCTAGTCTTTTCTAGTGTGCTTGTGATGAATAGAGGCATGTTGTTGTATAATTATTGAAGACAGAGTTAAAACTGTTAAGGCAAATATTAATACTGCTAAGTATAATTTGTACTGCTAGGCAAAAGAGGTCAGGACACTAAGATACCTCAGTCTGGTGGTCCCCCTATAAAGGTTGGTGATGAGGCTGTCCATAAGGAGTTGGGTGACAGAATGGAAAGGGCTGCCACTATGCCTTAGCTTAGAAGCCATCGCAGGACAATGGGTAACATCAATAGGACCAATCCATGCAACATTATTAAGCAAGTCCTTTGGGAACTAGTGCGGAAGTGGTCCCAGGGTGCCAAGTTACCATATTGGGTTGCAGATGTTCAAACATAGGTTTGAGGTGTATCTGAATAGTCAATGATACACCTTTCATGAGTTAACACAATTGGAAGGGGGACGACAGTTTGAAAACTATTGATTGATGCACATTGTACAAAACTGTCTACATGGTGAGTTCAATTGAATAGAGAGATATGTTGATATAAAAACAGAAAGAGTTGATATGGTGAGTCAAAAGAAATGAGAGATTCAGTGAGCTTAAAAATAGAAAGAGAGATGTGTGTATGAAAAACAGACAGAGAGTTTTAGTAAGAAAAAGAAATGAGAGATATAGTGAGATGAAAAACAGAAAGAGAGTTTGTGAGAATCTAAGTTTATGATGGAAATGCTTGTTGGAATAGCATTGGTGTTTATACTGCTAGGCATAAACTTAATACTGCTAGTATTAAGTTAGTACTGCCAGGGATATCTTTACACTGTTGGGAAAAGTTAATACGGCTAGGCTTAAAGTTAGTACTGTTAGGCTAAACTTAGTACTGCTACATTACCGTTAGTATTGTTTGAGTCATACCAAAATTTCCTTATTTTAATATAGCCGTTGAGATATTTCCACCAACAACATAGCCTATAGGGTTTGACTAATTGGAAATTCATGATCTTTTTTATATAACTAGTAAGTTTTCTTTCAAAGTTAAGATTCAAATTTCATTGAGTCGGTCAAATTACAACCCTAAGTGCTCTCAATATAATCTCAATTAACTTTGCCAAGCTTTAATACTCACATAAATGAGCTCATCCCAGAAGTTTATTCAATATTTTCTTAATCACATGGCTAATTTGGAGTTTTGCGACAAGCATAACATGGCGGCCTACTTACAAAAGTTTGAAGGAAGTGAAGGGTTTCATCAGATCATTGATTTTCTGAATTCTAGTCACATCCAGTATGCCCTCACAGAGAATCCAACAATATATGTTTCCTTTATTAAGCAATTTTGGAAAACAGCTACTGCTAGAACAAGTGCTAATGGAGAGGTAGAACTAACAGCTACAATTGATGGACAAGTAAAGACTATTACTAACGCCTCTCTAAGAAGACATCTAAAGTTGGAGGACAATGGTGGTGTTACTACTCTACCCAATTCAGAGATATTTGAGCAACTTGCTTAATGGGGTATTGATGATTTGATTAAAACTTACTTTTTACAAAGGTAATTCTTTTTCCTCAGTGGAAGTTTTTAATTCATACTATCCTCCACTGCTTAAGCCTAAGAAAACTGCTTGGGAGCAGTTTAGTAGCAATATAGCAACTGCTATAATTTGCTTGGCCACAAACAGGACTTACAATTTTTCAAAAACTAATTATGATGATATAATTAAGAATTTGGAAAACCACACAGCTTTTTGGATGTACCAAAGATTTCTCCAAATCTGTTTCAACAAACAAAGGAGACTCCTCAACCCCACACACAAACATATCCTACTCCTATCCTTACATAGAAAGTCTTTAGTAATATGAAGAGGGTTTCAAGGGGTTATTCTGGAATAGATTTTTCTTTATTTCCTACTATGATTAGTGCACCTGAAACTTCTCTTACTCCGAATAATATCTCTCCATCATTTTCACCTCAAAATAAACAAGTCATTACTCCCATCAACTCACAACCACCAAACATAATACCCCACCACCTAATGCAGAGGAGGCTGTTCCAATGCCTCATGAATCACCTCTCCACAGTGTTCACTCACTTGGACGTGATGAGGGTAGTGTATCACTAAATGAATTGACGAATCTTTATACTTCTCTATATAAGAAGGTTGGATCTTTGGAGAATGAACTGCATCAGACAAAGAAAACCTATAGTACTGCTATTACAAAGCTCATTTTAAGAGTGAAGAAGTTGGAGCAGAAAGTCAAGACAACCAAAGCTAGGAGAAGGGCTAGGATTGTTCTCTCAGAGGATGAAGAGGATGTAGAGGATTCTTCCAAACAGGGGAGGAAGATCTCTGACATTGATAAAGATCCAAATATCTCTTTAGTACAAGATAAAGGATTGACTTGATAGATGCAGTATGCAGAGATTAAAGAGAAGAATAGTGCTGATACTGAGATAATCCTAGAGGAAGAACAACCTACTGAGCTTGTGGAAGACATTGGAAGTGGTGAAAAGGGTGCTAGTGAAGTTAGTACTACTATATGAGCAATTTTATACTGCTAAAGTTAGTACTGCTGCTGAGAACTTAGTGTATATCAGAAGGAGTGCTGAAAAGAAAAAAGATAAGGGTAAAGGAATTATGACAGAGCCTGAGCCTGAGAAGAAGACAAAGAAGCAACTAGAGCAAGAAAGACTTGGGCATGAAGAAGCTGTAAGGTTGCAAGAACAACTTAATGAAGAAGAGACTCAGAGGATTGCAAGGGATGCTGAAATAGCTAGACAGCTACATGAAGAGATTAATAAAGCAGGACAAGAAAGAGTTGTAGCTAAAGATGATCAAGCTCATGTCATTGATTGGAGTGATCCTGCAGTATTAAGATATCATGCTCTTCAGAATAGGCCTTACTCTGTAGCTGAAGTTAGGAAGAACATGTGCATATATTTGAAGAATCAGGGAGGATTCAAGATAAGTTTTAAGGGAATGAGTTATGAAGAAATCAAACCTATATTTGAAAGAGTATGGGATCAGAATCAATCTTTTGTACCCATGGATTCTGAAGACAAGGAAAAAGGTAGCAAAAAGAAAGCTGGAGGAAGCAGGAAGAAAACACTTGCCAGGAAAAGAGCAGGTGAAAAGCAAAGTGATCAAAGTGCCAAAAGACAGAAGACAGAATATGAGAAGGAGAAGGAAGAACTTAAAGCCTATTTGGATCTGGTTCCAAGAGAAGAATTTGTATGGAAATTGAATCATTGGATACTAAGTATCCAATAGTTGATTGGAAGACTCATGTTCTGACAAAATTTTTTATGTATTATCAAATCATCAGAGCAGATAAAGGTTCAAAGAATTACAAGATTTTTAGTGAGGATGCTTGATGATTTTGACAGACAGGATGTAATGGATCTACACAGACTAGTAGAAGAAAGGTATGCAACATCAAGACCAGAAGGACGTCACTCTGATACCGAACGTCTTTCTTGAAGTGATGAAGTGTTAAAGTTAAAGAATTTCAAGAAAGATGCAACATTAAAGCTTTTCAAGTCAACAAATCAAGAAAGGTGTGAGCATGTCGGTCCAGAAGTCATAAGTTCACAAGATGGCAAAAGTTAACAAGATGGCGAAACGAGATTATGCTTGGTTGATGATCTTAAGGTGTTCAAGATCACATTCAAGACAAGCTAAGAAACAAGCTTAAGACCTAAAGTCTATGATCACTACATCAAATCACAAGTTAATGATTGAAGTTAAACGAGCTCAAGACTAAAGATAAAGCATTGTATGCTAGGTTTAAGTTTTTGTAAAATGGAGCGACCTCCCTTAGGGGGAGATTGTTAGGAATACAAAATTCCTAGGAAAGTGTCGGTCGCTTCCATAGATAACCGTCGTTAGCTCGTTAAGTAATTTTTAGAAACTTACATAGTTAGTTAGCAAAGGCCCATGTGTTGGGATTCAAAGCTTCTACACTTAGTACTGCTAGTAATAGTTAGTTGGTACTGCCAGTATAGTTAGTACTGTTAGTATAATAGTTAGTACTGTTAGTATAATAGTTAGTACTGCTTAAGTGATATGCATGAGTTATATTAGGAATAGATATGCATGATCACTTGACGCGTTTTGTAAGCCCATTAGGGTTTTCCTTAGTGTATAAAAGGAACCCTACGACATAGTTAGAAGATATCAATTCATAGTTAGCTATTCTGTAACCTAGGCAGAATATTTGCAATCAATATATATTTAAAGTTTTGTTTACATTGTTCTTCTTAGTATTACAAGTTAGATTCCGCATAGCTTGTAGTATTCATAATCATAGTTTCTCATATAGTTAGTTTGAATCTATTCAAGTTAACTAAACCTTAACAAGCTAAGAAGATCTATTCATTGGGACTCATAGAATTTATATCCTGAACAGTTGCATTTTGTGTTTCAAGCAGATACTGAGAATAAGGAATAATATTGCTATCACTTGTTATCTCATTTTCTAGATAATTCACAAGATGAGTTTATTCAGAATACGGCATCTCTTGCACACTTTGATTTAGCATATCATTATGAGTGTTCTCAGAGTGAGGTACCTCGGAGAGAACATATGATCCGTAACTAGACAAATTGGCCATAATAACTGCCTTGGCTGTAGAGAAGTCGTCACAGTCAGAATCATACGCATCCAAATCATCTGCTTGATAAGTTGCATTATGTGTAATGACCGTCTGTGTAACTGGACCTTCTGCAACTCCAGGGTCTGCCAAAAATTCCATTTCCTCCTCATTCAGAACTTTACCAGATTCTTGTGCTTCAACCAAAAGAACTTTATCCCTAAACCTTGTAGCATCCCTTTTCCTCTTTGGCTTTGGGCACTGTCTTACCATGTGACCTTCTCCTTGGCAGTTAAAAACTTAAAACACTTCACTACCCTTTGTTGACCTGAATTATTCCCTCATGTTCCTGAGATGTTATCCCTTGTTCTAGAAGTACCAGCAACAAATGAACTTTGTCTCCCCTAAACTGGTTAAACATTCACCCTTCCATCATGAATAGTTGCTTGTTATCTTGGGTTGGAAGAATTTCTTAGCTGATTGTCGGTAGTAGGGAAACGAGATGAGACGACAGTAGACAGAAATGACATCATTTTGTTAATGGCATCAATAGGGTCATCTCTTTGCTTAAACACATAAACTGCTAGATCAAAGTCTATCTGAGGAAATGCAGCCAGATGTGTTTGTTGATTAACTGTGGAGACAATATATTTAATTTGAGGAATGGATTGTGGTTGTGGACAAGCATCTTGATGTACTATGGATGAGTAAGTATTAGGATGCGGTGTTGACGGATAAGTAATTGCATGAGGTGTGGATGGATAAGTAGTTGAGTAATGTTGTGTGGGATGAATTGATCCTGTTAGCCTCAAAAATTTTAAGTCGAATGAGAAGTTCGTTCATTTGGAATATTAGGTCTCGGTCATTTATATATTAAATGTTGTAATAGGCTAGAACGGGTATTGGGCTCATTTAATGTAATCTAATAGGTCACGTTCATCTTACACAACTACGTATTTTGTTTGAACTAACAACATGTCATAAATTGCTTGCTAACATATTTCGCTTGAACATATTTCGCTTGACCTAAGAAAAATTAAGCAGAGTTTCATTTCTTAGAAATGACATAAATCGCTTGACGTCAACCTGTCATATTTCGCTAATATACATATTTCGCTTACAACATATTTCGCTTACCTACATGTTTCGCTAGCTTTCAAACATGTTCCTAACATAAAAACATATTTGCTACTCAATTAAAAATGCACTTTTTCACAAAAAAATCACCAAAATGAATAAGGCTTGGCATGGACTTATGCTTGAAAATAAATCATGGAAAATAGTGTTATATCTTATCTAATTGATCAAGATTATGTGTTAGGAAAGAAAAACAAATCATTACTTCTAAAGGAAAAGAACAAGCATCAAATAATTATTCACATACATTTTGAATATGATATTATATTGGATCTACATGTGAACAACCTATGTTAATGAAGGTTGTAGAATCATCATATAAATTTAAAATGAATAAATTAGAGATCACAAGTCCAATTTTAAACCCTAACAAATCATACAAGGTGACAATGGCATATTCATATCAGAATCAAAATACTTGAGAAGTTGTCTCAAGAATTTTTATCTTGAAAATGCTAAATCCATTAAGACACCAATGTCAACCGACTTATAACTTACCTTGGATAAAGATGGAGCTTCAGTATATTGCTCTAAATATAGATGTATGGTAGGGTGTCTACTAAATCTCACTGATTAGAGACCCGACATCATGTTTAGTGTATCTTTATGTGCATAATTCCAAGACAACCCTAAGGAATCTCACATGGACATCATTTTATGGATATTTAGATACATAAAGAGCACTCACTATTTAGGATTTGGTACCCAAATGGCTCAGGTATTGATAGTTTTGTGTCTATCGCTGACTCATAATCATGACAGAGATTACAATCGACAGAAAAGCACAACGTAGTTGCACTTAGGTTGGAGGATGTCTAACACAATGTGTTGTTAAGAAACAAACGCTCTCGCTATATCCACAACTAAAGCCAAATATGTTTCCATCGGAAGGTCCTGTCAACAAGCTTTATGGATGAAGCAAGCCATGAAAGACTATGACATCCAATGTGAAGATTTCCGTGTACTTTGTGACAACAAAGGTGCAATAGACCTAAGCAAAATTTGGTTCATCACTCCTGAACAAAACACATCGTAATTTGTTATCACTCGCTTCGAGATAACGTTCAAAAGGGGAATATTCTAATGGAGAAAGTCGCCTCGGAAGACAACATCGCCGACAGATCTCACCAAGCCGCTGAAAATGAGAAACCTGTAAATTATATCCTTATATTCGGGCTCAGAATGTAAGATATGAAAGAATAGCAGCATTTATTCAAAACTCAGTTTGTTCCTAAATTAAGTTATTACTTATCATAAGTATGACTTAAATTTTATATTACAAATTTGATTTGTAATTAAAATCTCTAAATCAATTAACAAGGATTAGTTCTTTCTTAACCATGCAACATTCTCATGCAAATTTTACATTAACCATTATCCACCATCTCATCCACCTCCAAAATCACCAATCTTTATTTTTAATAGACCACAAGATTGTATGGGCCAACACCACCTCAAACTCAAACAAAAACCCCAAAATCTAACCCACTCTCAAAATTTCAAAAAATAAAAAATCCTCTCTTCCTCCCCTATTCTCCCTTCGTCGGTGACACAACCAAAGACCAAGCCACCACCACTTTTCTTCCTTCTTCTTTTATTTCGTGTTTACTTGGTATGTATCGATCACTCATTATTCCATATTGTTATTTTTATATTATACTTTTCATCTATTATATGTATATATGGATTATGTATCTTCTTTAAATTGGATACTTTGATTCAAAAATAGTTTTTAGTAACTCCAAACATTTTAGAATAAATATTGATGATACAAACCATGGAAAAGTCCTAAAATATAAATGAAATTAAGGTGAGATCATTTTAAACCATTTTAGAATAATATGTTTTTTGTTTTAAAATGAAAAAATAGGCAAACAAAATTTGTCTTTGTGAGTTTTTACTATTATTTTTATATGTTAACTTGTTGAATTGTTTAATTATAGAAAAAAATCATGACAAAACTAACATAGACATACATAGAAAAGCAATTCGCGGTATAAATTCAGGATGATTATAAGCAACTATGTCACGGAACTATCATAAGGGTCGTGAATGTGAGCTTGACTACCTTAACCTTTTGGGATTAACCAAACCCTTTACTCGCTCCCTATGCTTTTTCATTTGCTCTAAATCTTCAAAAACCATTTACCCTACGGTCACCTTCTATGCGAGTTAATGTTTAAAACCGAGATCAACCCGATTTGAATAAACTTCAATAAGTAGGACACAACTATGCATTGAGTTTAGAAAAGCTTGGAACGGTTCTAAACATATCCTCACAAAGATGATTGTTCTACATCGATGGAACCCATACCAACGAATTTGAGAAATACAACCGATATAATCCAAATGATTGCCAATACATTGATGCTTCTCTTATCCAAAAAACACCCATTCTTAGATGCCAAGGCCATGGTGAAAAGTGCACTATCCTATCATTGGGATGTCACAAGATCTCAAAGATCAAACTCAAATTGTGAGAACTGTCCTGACAACAAATATGTTTGACAAAACGTGGTAGCAAAGGTAAATATCAGTCATTGGTCTGCATATATGCGCTATTGCATTGAAGCAACACTCCTTCCCCTTTGCTTACATAATGGGAAAATCAAATGGGCGGGTCTATCGACAAAAGATCTATGTATTATCCTATGCTCGATTATTTGACACGACCTATTTGAATTGCCAAAGAGTTAACACCTAATCAAAACCAATTCCCAAACTGCAAATGGCGTCGACCCAATATTCTCCTCCTTTAACGCCTCCAACTTAAATGTTGTATGGAACATGGAGCATCATCATCTCATGGACAACATATGAATCCGAAGGAACAAATTAAAACTGAAATCAATTCTTAGTTCAAGGAATCTGTCACACCCCTAAACGGGGCATAGTCGGAAACACAATTATGGAGGGCGTGACGTCATAAAACACATCACACAAGATATAAAGAATCAACCTCTAATGGTACATTTAAAGAAAAACAACATCGTTGTAACAAAAATTAAAATAGTTAAAGTTTTACATAGGCCTAACGATAATATGCAGAAGCGAATAAAAGGTTTTAAAGTTTGACAACAATGTTAACATAGATAATAATAATAATTCTTGAAAATCGGTCTAATGCAAGGCAACACCATAAAGCAAGCAAAGACATCCATAGCTAAGCACAACTAAGAAAAACATGCTAAAACGGTCAACATAAAGTTGAGTGAATTCATAGGTTTAAATTTAATAATAAAAGTGGACCACAAGTTCACAGTACGCACGTGACAGTTATAGGAGATACAACTTCACATAAAAAGCATTTACGTTTGCACTAAGCTCATGACACCAAAGCTCAATTTAAAAGAAAGCATTTTATATGCCAAATAGTATTATCCTCGCCCTAATGTATCTGACCATGATTACCTATTGACAATCTGACATGTATTATTATCCGTTTGTTCGGAATACTTCCACAACAAGTAAGCGCTACTACCCGGATAGCGATAATATATCAAATTAAATCTATTTATAACACTTCGCCTTAACTTACCAGTACAGTCGTTAAGCAATGATGGATTTCATGATAATTCGGCATTATTGTCCTATTCGCTACATAGGCAGCACTTAAGTCAGGAAAATGTGAAAAGTAAAGAAACTGTGACCCAATGTTTGAAAACAAGCAATGTGTCTCACCCAAAAATAGAAAGTAAAAGTTAGTAAAACATGGGTTATGAACCCCTCACCTTACAAAATGGACAAATGATAATCACGCAAACGTAAAAGATGATATAAAAATCTAGCCACGACTAGAAATCATAACGCGTCACAGAAAACACGAAATACATGCCAAGAATTGCACAATATTCATCACCAAAGACCATCCATGTGTGTTTGCTAGTTTTGATTACAAATCCATGGACGAAATAAAATATTATAGTTTTGTCGTTAAGATTTGGTGGCGTTTAGACAAAATAAATTACCAATTTTTTAGAAAGTTTTTAGTTCAAGACGTAAATACCGTCTCCTATATTTATTAAGTTCCATATTTTCAAAACGCACTAACGAGCCTTAATTACTTAACTTCTAAGTTCGTTCCGCTAAATTCTTACCAAACTTACTATTTTTAGTAACTTTATCATTTTTCCCAAAATATGCTAACGGCTTCTTTAAATGATACTAATCAATTGGTATGTGTTACTATAAGTTTCGCTAGTGTTTAGAAAAAGTCCAAAATTATTCAAAAGTTTCAAAAACTCTTTTACTATTCACGAATCAGCACATATTCATCCGGTATTTATCAAAAAAATGTTTCAATTTTATTTGGCTAATAACTTGGTCTTTAAATCCAATTTTAATGTGCGATATATGAAAAACTATCTATTCGAAACGAGCTCTCCAAAAACTACTTTTACGCCTAATGAAAACATTTTTAGGTCGACCAAAACCTCAAAACAAATTTGGGACAGCAAGCACTTTTTGTCAAAAACGCAACCAAAATCCACCCAAACTTCACTATAGGCCTATCTTGCTAATATCCAGTCACAACTAATCCACAACAAAACCTCACCTAAAGCTAACCTAATCACTTCATTTCTAATATAAACGCAACACTCATTTAACTCCTCATCTCGCCAAGAGACAAAATATTTAAATAGTAAAATAAAGTATAATCATTATTATGAAATCCATTGTCTTTAAAATCTTTCAAAAATAAAACACAACATAATGGATGTAAGGATTCTTGACATATAAGAAGAACATAAGTAAACCACAAATAAATATTTAAGACACTTACAAGAATGAAGAACAAGTAAAGAAATCACAAGATCTATACCCCAAAATAATAGATCTATAAAACCCAACAACAAATCCTGAAACCCTAGTTTATAAACTCTTGAAATACCTTTCAAATTAAATGAAAACCTTCTTGGAATAACCTTGGATATTGATATAATGAAGTGTAAGATGTGTGAATATTGGTATAAATCAAAAGTATGGATTGTGTGTGTGTTTATGTGTGTTTTGTGAGCTAGGAGGGGAGAAGAGAGAAAAGAAAACAATTTTGTCAATGAAATGGAAACGTGAAAGAGATGTGTGTGTTTATAAGTTGGGAATTAATAGGGATAAGGGTTAGGTTTAATGTTCCAATTGGACCTACACACAAGATAGTGTGTTTGAGGGGTTCGGCCGAATAGGGTCAAGGAGGCGGGAAAAGAACAAAAATTTTATCTTTGGCTCCAAGTTTAGCTTAAACGGCTTACTACTTTGGCTCCAAGTTTAGCTTGAATGGCTTACTAGTGGAATTGTGGTCCAGAGGTTAACACATTTGAAGTGTAATAGCCATGGCTAATAGTGGAGGACAAAAACCAAACATTTGTCACGTTTCTTGCATAAGATGGTGTTTATTTTATATAAAATTCAAACTAAATAGAAATAAAAAGATGCTCTTTGATTTATTTAAGTGTGTGTATGTGTGTGTTTTGAGTATAGGGGAGGGATTAACGAATTTTTTGGCTTATGAACATGAGATGGACGATAACTAAAGTTTACACTAAAAGATTTCAGGTTTTCGGGGTTCCGTTAGGTCAAAAACATGAATAACGCAATTTAAACGTTAAAGCGTAAAAATATATACCGGGGGTGATCGTAAACTACGAAACACCTAGAAAAGATAAAATAACTCATATAATATCTAAACTAATCAAAATCCAAGGTCAGAAAGCGTCCGATGACATTTTTTAGATTTACGCAGGTTAACTTCCCGGTAAACTGCCAGATTCAAACATAATGTATAAAAGTCAAAAATAATGATCGAAAAAGTTTAAAATATATTGACCTAAAATTTTTGGGGTGTGACATTCTTCCCCCGTTAAAGAAGCTTTGTCCTCAAAGCTTAAGACGTGGACGAAGGGTTAACGAAAAGATGAGGGTACTTTTTCTTCATTTGGTCCTCGCGCTCCCAAGTAAACTCGGGCCCTCGTCTCGAATTCCAACGGATCTTCACGATTGGAATGCGGATCTGCTTTAGCCGTTTAACTTCTCGATCCATAATTTCAACTGGTTCCTAAATGAAATTAAGCTTGTCATCAATCTGGATCTCATCCAACAGAATAGCTAGTGGTTTGTCTACGAAACACTTCTTCAAATTGGAAACATGGAAAGTGCTATGAACTCGGCTTAATTGCTCTGGGAGTTCAAGTCGATATGCAAGCGTTCCTACTTTAGCAAGAATCTTGAAAGGTCCAATATAGCGAGGGTTCAGCTTCCCCCGTTTGCCGAAACGTATCACCCCTTTCCATGGTGACACTTTTAGCATCACCTTATCTCCAACCTCAAATTCCAATAGCTTACGTCTCCTATCGGCGTAGCTCTTCTATCTATCTCCTACAGCTTGCATACGCTTCTTGATCTGAATGATCTTCTCAGTTGTTTCATGAATAATTTCTGGACCAATGAGCTGAGCGTCTCCAACCTCAGCCCAACATATAGGCGATCTACATTTTCGGCCGTAGAAAACTTCAAACGGTGCAGCTTTGTTACTAGTGTGATAACTGTTGTTGTAGGAAAACTCCACCAAAGGTAGGTGTCTATCCTAACCTTTCCTAAAATCAATCACACAAGACACTTAGCATGCCCCAAGGGTTTGGATGGTTCTCTCACTCTGACCATCAGTCTATGGATGATAAGCCGTACTCATATCCAATTGAGTACCTAGAGCTTAGTTCAATGATTTCCAAAAATGAGATGTAAACTTGACTAAACTCATCAGAATAATCAAAACCGTCACTTCATGGCCTCAGACTACTTCCTTCAAGTAATTGTCGTCAACTTCTCTATTGATTCAGTTTCCTTCATTGGTAAGAAATGAGCAGACTTTGTGAGTCGGTCTACAATTACCCAAATTATATCTGACCGAAACGTCGTCCTTTTGGTAACTTAGTTACGAAATCCATAGTAATGTTCTCCCACTTCCATACTAGGATCACGGGTTGAACTAACAAACCGGATGGTTTTTGGCATTCGGCCTTGACTTTGGCACATGTCAAACATTTACTGACGTAGGTGGCAATCTCAGCCTTCATATTCGGCCACCAATACAGCTTCTTTAAATCTTAGTACATCTTGTTCGATCCAGGATGTACCGAATACTTTTACTTATGCGACTCATGCATAATCAGTTCCCTTAAATCACCTCGACAAGGTATCCAACTTCTCCCATTTAAGCACAACATTCCATTAGCACGTGGCTCTAGCTTTTTAATCATACCACACAGATCTTCTGTTCCATAATTATCCTCCTTTCTTGCCTCAGCTTGATCGTTTAAAATTTGCATAGGAAGATTCAAACCAATCATCAAAACCAAAGCTCGATCTCGTAGTGGCTTAATCCGTTCCTTTCAGCTCAAGGCATCCGCCACCATGTTCGCCTTTCCTGGATGATAATAAATCTCGCAGTCGTAGTCGCTCAACAGCTCTAACCATCTAGGTTGTCTTATGTTCAACTCTTTCTGATCTAGAATATGTTGCAAACTCTTATGATCAGTGAACACAACGCATTTTGTGTCGTACAAACAATGTCTCCATATTTTGAGAGCAAACACTACAACTCTAAGCTCTAAGTCATGTGTAGTGTAATTCTTCTCATGAACCTTAAGTTGACGTGATGCGTAGGCTATGACCTTCTCCCTTTGCATTAAAACTGCGCCCAATCCTTTACGAGAAGTATCATAGTAAACCACGAAGTTTTCACTTCCTTCGGGTAAAGCCAAAATTAGTGCACTACATAATTTATGCTTCAACATTTGAAATGCAGCTTCTGCCTTTTCACTCCAAAACTTCATGTTCTTTTGAGTCAGCTTCGTCATAGGCTTGGCATTTTTTGAGAAACCTTCGATAAATCATGGTAATAGCCAGCAAGACCTAGAAATTGATGAATCTCTGTTTGAGTCTTGGGCGATGCCCAATCCTTGATTGACTCAATCTTAGCCGGGTCCACATGAATGCCTTCGCTATCAATCACGTGACCAAGAAATTGTACCTTCGACAGCTAAAATTCACACTTTAAAAACTTGGCGTACAATTCTTCCTTCTTAAGCAACTCTAAAATTAACTTAAGGTGTTCTGCGTGCTCTTCTGTATTCTTGGAGTAGATCAAGATGTCATCGATGAAAATGATCATGAATTTATCTAAGTACGGTTTTCACACCCAATTCATCAGATCCATGAATACCGCCGGTGTGTTAGTCAGTCCAAATGGCATCACTTGAAACTCATAGTGACTGTAGCGTGTCCTAAATGCCATCTTTGGAATGTATTCCTCTCGAACTCTGAGTTGGTGATAACCAGATCTCGGGTCATCTTTAGAGTAGACTCTTTGACCCTTGCAACTGATCAAAACAAGTCGACGATTATCAGTAGTGGATATCGATTCTCCTGTCAGCTATATTCAGTTTCACGATAATCATACACATACGAAAAAGATCCATCTTTCTTTTTGACAAACAAGACGGGTTCCCCGGGTAAGGAACTCGGTCTTATAAAATCCTTGTCAGAAAGTTCTTGCAGCGGAGAGACAAATTCTTACCAGTTCTTCGGTTGCTAATTTTACGGGCGAGGCTACAGGTTGCGGCACCAGGGACCAAGTACGATTTGAATTCATAACCTTGTCGTCGTAGGCGGTAATCATGCAACGTCTTCTGGAAAGACTTCCGGAAGTCTCGTACAGTTGCACGTCTTTCAAGTCGCTTCTCCTCCAGCTCATCTATTGGTTTCCATCTTCTGTAACTTGTGCTAGAAAAGAAAAATTATAGGAAAACCTCTATTAATATATTTCTGAGTTTTAGTGCACGATATAATGCTCAACTTTGACTTCTCTCCTTTGCCATCTCTATCACCTTAAACTATCAAAACTTTATCTTCATAGGGAATTCGTACGATCTTTTCGTCATAGACAATTACCGCATGATGGTTCGCTAACCAATCCATGCCGATGATGACGTCAAAACTACCAAGTTCTACTGGCTTCTAGGTCAATATTGAAAGGGTTGACCTATCAATCCTACGTTACAACCTCGATGTATGGTATTAGTTTAGATAATTCTCCATCAGCTAATTCGACAGCATAGCTTACGTCTAAAGTATCCGGGGTTATATCAGCAAATGTACTAATTAGTTGACACAATAACTTCGTCGGCAATCCTGAATCAAATAATAGAAGCATAATAGTTGTTGAGAAGAAACGTACCCGTGACGACATTGAATCGGGGTTAGCGTCTCCTCCACCTAGCACATATGCTTTTCCTTGCCTCACCAACACCATTCTTGTTTTCAGTCCTTATTTTCTACGGTTTTGATTTTCAGCTGTTGGGCAATTCACTTCTGTAGTGTCTTGCTTCCATACTCGAATACAAGTTAAAACTCTCTGATTCATACTTGACCCCCTCTGCGTCAGAAGTAGTGGAATTTTGTAAATTTACAATCCTGGGTTTAAATGCCCAACCTTGTTACTTCTTTCCAATCTCCTCAGGACAAGGCCTTTCATGGATGAAGCTACATTGTTTACAGAGAGGCAATGGTCCATTATATGGTTTTCTCTCATTGTTGCCAGCCGTATAGGCTCTCGCCACATTCTGACCTCCAACATTTAGCCTCTTGTATGGTGGCTGCTATCCATGGTTGTCTCTCTGATTGACCTCCAATCCTCTTTTGTTCTCAGCATTCTTCACATCATATCCCTTCAACTTTTGATTCATTAAGTTGTTAGCAATTTGGACGGCATCTTGAAGTTTTGTAGGTTATGCAGCAATCACGTTCCCTTGGATGTTATCATGGAGACCTCCAACGAAGATAGGCCTCGCTACACCATGGAGTCCTAGCAAGTGACCGATGAACAAATCTCTATGGTGTAGATGAATCAGCAGCGATGGTGTCTGGTGGTGTATGTCCAGATAAGGAATGATCTGAAGATGAATAACTCAATGATGATTCGGAAGTAAAATGATCCAAGTGATGTGATGTGTACCTTAATGCTAAACGATGAGAATGTAAAGGTCTAACTGACTTCCTCGAGGTCAATGCCCTGCATGGCCCACCAGGATGAGTACGGTAAAGTTGGCCAATAGGAATGTCTTCCCCGAGTCGGATAAGAATGGCTCGTCGTTGATGAATCTCGGGTGGGGCAACAACAGGTGCAAGTGGATACTCAGATGATGGTGCAACAATAGTAGACGGTATAGGTAAAATGGGAGCAGTAGGGATCTCTGAAGTAGAAGTAGTAGGTGATGATGATCGTGATGCAACTCTGCTCTTCTATCTAGTAAGCATAGCATCATGAGAAGTAGGCGATACATGCCTCTCGGGTATCTCAATATCTGACTCTGAATTGTTTGAACACAGAAAAGGTGAAACCATAGGTGCTACAGATACGAGAGGTGGTGAAATCTCCAATGGATCAACCTCTAACGATGAATGAGTATCAAACTTGAGCACCCCGGCAGGT